>JADRCD010128620.1:0-19886 GCA_019843815.1 Montemys delectorum | reverse complement strand
CTCTCTCTCTCTCTCTCTCTCTCTCTCTCTCTCTCTCTCTCTCTCTCCCTCCCTCCCTCCCTTCCTTCTTCCCTCCCTCCCTCCCTCCCCATTATTTCTATCTCTCCTTTTTGTCTTTCTTTATTCCTCCCTCCCACCCTCCCCCTTCTCTTTCTTTTCCATCAAGACTGCTTTGTGTTGCCCAAACACTCTTTACAACGGGGCCTGCCCTAGAATATGGTCAATGTACCAAGGGTCATACCCTTAAAGAAAATCCACCCTTCCTCTCTAGTAGCTATTAAATGCCAGTGTCTCCTGGGCTGAGTGGGACTTCATGCCCACCTCCTCACCTCCATGTTGATATTTCATCTGACTTAAGCTTGAGCAACTTTTGTGCATACTGTGCTAACTGCCATGCATTCATGTGTGCTACCGCAATTTTGTGTCCAGCAAACCCCGTTTGTTTATATTAATCTACTACCTTTGGCTCTTACAATCTTCCTTACCCATTGTCTATGAAGATCCCTGAGCCTTGGAAGGGTGTGGCATAGATATCACATTTAGGGCCCATCATTCCATAGTCTCCTATTCTCTGCCTATTGACCAGTTGTAGACCTCTGTTCTTTACCTTCTACTGCAAAAAGAAACTTCTCTGCTGAGGGTTGAGAAGCCCACCAATCTTAAGGTATGTTGGTAAGTCATTGGGACTTGGTTTAACTAAATATGTTCACTATTTAGCAGAATAATAGTAGTACATTTCTTCCGGTAGCCTATAACTGGCTAGCCACAGTTTGATTGTTTGTTTTTTAACCGTAACAATAGTGTCAGGTATGGATTCCATTTTGTGAATCAGGCCTTAACTCTAATCAGAAAGTGATCAGAGAGCCACTTTCACATCACTGTGGTACCAGGGGCATATGGTGCCAGGGCAGTCATTGCTGTAGCTAATAGGGTTTGCAGTTGGGCAGGATTGGTGATTAGTGTGTTTTCCCCCTCTGGTAGTATAGATGGCCCTTCTAGCACTGTTACAGCTAGTGAGTAGAGATGAGGCTTCCAGGTCAGTATCTTCTTGGAGTCTCCATGTTTTATGGCTTAAGCTTCTGATATCTTTAACAAGAGGATCTTGTCATCAGATTCTGGAGGGTAACCAAGGACCATGGTAATAACTTATAGTGTTCTGGGGTCTATGGGACTCCACAGGCGAACAATTAAAAAAGATATATCTCATTATTGCTATTGAGGTTCTTTTTGTTAACATATGGGGGTCTAGATGGGGTGGTATCCCTCTGCCATAGGTTAATTCCATTTAAATATTTTGATGTGGGTATATGTTTTAGAAAGCTTCTACAGTAATAGGGTATGTCTTTGGCTAGAAAGGATTTTTTATTTGTGAATTTCATATGTGAGCACCTGTATTTGCATCGCTTCCTCTCAGCTGTAATTCTTGGGATTATAGTTAGTTGACTCTGCAATCCACTGGCCACCTATCTGCCTCCCTATCTACCTGGAGACTGCTTGTAGCCAGGCCTGCATCTTTGTGCTTCCAATAGAGCCTGCACTCAAACGGGTCCTTGAAGGAAGGAGTAAAGGAGAAGAATTAACTGTCCAGGTCAAAGAGAACTAAAGCTACCGTTGTGGAGGAAACAGGATGAGAAGCGTTTTTAAGAAAAGGTGTAATCATACACAAATAGGTGAGGAGAGAGTGGTGGAGCATAGGCCTGGGCTGGCTGGTGAGAGGTCAGAGGTAGCCCTGAGCATGCTGAAAAGGCGGATTGACAATGGTAGAGCCCACTGTCAGAAAAAATTATGCTAAGTATCTCATACGTTCATACCGTAGTGTTGGACGCAGTCCTTGGTCTCACCCATAACTCTGCTGAATGACTTTTATTGCTGCCGGAAGCAGTGACTCCAATGCTCACCACATGTACTCCTGGGGTGAAGGGTACAGGAATATGTCTTTCTGTGTCATCCTCTTCAATGTCCTTATGTTAAGAAATAAGTAAACAAGAAGCATAGTAAGTAACTCTGTTGGAAGAGTAAGTACAGTCAGGCTAGCAGTGTGTTTCTCAGTGTCCAGCATGAACATTTCATGCTTTACTAATGAAAGTGTGATACTACTAGAACCAACTCATACCTACCACAGTATTTGAACTGCTTTAGAGCATCTCAGGAAGGCTATGGATGCAGTTGCTATGACTCCTGGTTGATCAGTTGCTCCAGGGCTTTGCCTTGCACAGTGGTGGCTGGATGCAGTTGCTATGACTCCTGGTTGACCAGTTGCTCCAGGGCTTTGCCTTGCACAGTGGTGGCTGGATCAACAAGGAACATCAGTAGCTGCTAGAACTTAATTAGAAATGCCAACTCATGCCCCACCCTGGAGAAACAGAGTCAGACTAGTCTTCGGCTCTCAGTGCCACCATCCAGCATCTGGGCCCCTGTAAACAGGTCACTTCCTCTCTCAACCATTTTGTCAGCTCTGGTTCTCAGCATTGTGACCAGAAGGAACTAGAATAATTCAAGTAGAATAATGACAGCTGTGACTCATCTGGGGTGTTTCTCAGGACAAGGTTTGTGCTGTCACAGGGCTTTGATGTGTCGGTAGAATCCTTCTTCAACCAGTCTTTGCAATCCCCCAACCCCTTTCACAAGAGTGCACTCGGTCCATAAGTGGGCTGCCCCAAGGATACTGAGCGCACAGGTATGTTCTTAGGCTCTGTTTGTTCCTCGATACTTCCTAGTTACTTCCATCCTGTGCTCAGGCCAAAATAATTATCCCCCATCATCCTCAAAACAGCAACTTAAGTCATGTGGCAATCCTTGACATCAACAAGCCCCCATCACCATGAGTCGTATCTTCTGATGTCACCCTTTGAGTTTTCCAAATGATCACAGTGCTTGCTGGTGTGCCTGCTGATGCCCTGGTCGCTAGGCTTGAAGACACCCTGAACTTAGTGTTATTTCACTCTGTGAGTTCTGCTACATGCCTGAATACAGAGATGAGAAAACATGGTGAGACCAAGGGACTCAGGCAGGGAGCAGCATTTCGGGCAGGAAAGCAGCAAACATTGAAACAGGGAAGCATGAAGCCAGAGACCTCCAGATGGCTGGGCATGCTGCTGGAGCATAAGGAGAAACTAGGAACCGTAGAAGCCAAAAAAGCAAAGGAAGAGGTGAACTTGGATCTGTAAATGACAGAGATCACTGGTGTGCTTTCAAAAATGACATGTTTCAGTGCATCCTTCCATAATGGCAATCTAAGTGCTTCGTGAGGACAGGGAAGACATGGAAGTTGGGAGGCTGATTAACTGAACATCTGAGAGGATAGTAAGATGGGAGTGGGGATGGGGAGATGTGGGGAAGTCACACACTGAAGTCCCCAAACATGCTTGAGAAGGTTAAGTCAGTGAGCAATTGTACCCCAACTATATTTTTCTAATTTCTCTTTTCATAAGTTTTCTTATGAAATGAGAAATCATAAGATTTCTCTGTAATTAGCATGTATTATTTATTTAGTAAAATCATTTATGTAGCTCTGCTTGTAGTTCAAACTCAGACTAGCAGGATATGTAAACTTGTTGGTGGGAGAGTGTGCGGAATGAACTCCCTGGGCCAATACTCAGGTGTTTTGCCCACCAATGAAGTAGGGGCACAAGGAACAGAGCTGGCATTGCTGGGGTCTGAGTGCAGCCATGGTCTGCTGTGACTTCCAGTTGATATCTTCCTAGCCTGTTGGTGCCCCATGGTTCTGTAATTTACCTTTCCATCCAAGACCAACTGGACAACTGACTCCATTACTATAGAGCCCAGGACTATGCTGCAGCCACTAAGAGGACACACTTCTCACGCTGTTAATAAATGTTTACCAAGTGCTCAGGGGATGCTCTTCACGGGCAGGGGATGGAAAGATAGAAAGCATGCAGTGTCTGTTGTCACAAAGTGCCACCTAATTGGGAAGGCAGATAGAAATGTTTTGAAATACCTTTAATACACATACCACTTAAAACACACAATTCAAACGGCATGTTACGAAGAAAGCAACTGATTCTAAGAGGGCATATGCCTCTGGCCAGGCATTTGGAGGCGAGACCTCATGAAGGGAGATGCTAGGGCTGAGAGTTGAAGAACTGATGCTGGAGAAAATCCAGACAAGGCATTCTGAGGGGAAGGAACAATCTCTGTGGCTGTGCTGTGGGATGGAGGTACAGCTGCCCCATCCTTAACAATAGTGTGTCTGAAAAATGTACATCAGGGGGGCTGGAGAGATGGCTCGGTGGTTAAGAGCACCGAATGCTCTTCCGAAGGTCCTGAATTCAAATCCCAGCAACCACATGGTGACTCACAACCACCCATAATGAGATCTGATGCCCTCTTCTGGTGTGTCTGAAGACAGCTACAGCGAGCGAGCGGGGCCAGAGCAAGAAGAAAAAGTGTCTGAGGACAGCTACAGTGTACTTACATATAATTAATTAATAAATCTTTAAAAAAAACTGTACATCAGGTGATTCCATCATCGAATGAACATCCTACAGTACACTCATACAAACCTCCTTGGTACAGGTCAGCTGCTGGACGAGGCCTCTTGATACAGAGATGTGTCAAGTGCAAGCTGCTCTACTTACTGATGGTGCCACACAGCACACTGTTTACTATGAGCATTTCAAAAATATTTAACACAATTTTACATTTATTTATTGATTGTGTGTGTGCCACTGCACACATGTGGAGGTCAGAGGACAACTTGTTCTACCATGTGACTCCCAGGGATCAAACTCTGACAGCATAGTCAGTACGTTAAGCAGCCACACAGTCATCTACTGCCATCTTTAAATATCACATACTGATAACTGCATGTGTCATGCTATGATTGTTGTAGGAAGCACCAGTCACGTGAGGGATACATGCTAGTACAGTGATGTCATAATATAATAATATCATGATAATAATATTATTTTAATATTAATATTATTAACAATATTATATTTTGATGATAATAACATAATATAATATCATATCATGTTATAATGTCATAATATCAGTAAGTGTTAGACACTTTTAGCTCCATTAGAGTCCTCTGGTACCACATGTTTTGTGAGACATGACTGAGGGAATCTTTAAGACTAAATGAAATGCTGTTTGATTGAATTCTACAAGGCAGGATTGTATGGAGAGAGGGGCAGGATGAGCCCTTACAGTGCTTTGTAGGTCACTGGGATATCCTGCTTTTGCTCCTACGAGGCGCTAAAGGTTTAGGAGTAGCTTTCTGTGTAGCCCCTTTGGCCTCAGCCCAGATCACAGCTCCTTCTATGTCGGTCACCTATCTGTCACTTGACACTTGAAACAGCTGGTGCTGGAGGCCTGCCTGACCCCACCCCCGCCCAATGGCCTGACAGCCAGATATGAGGTTCCTAGCTTCTGGGGGGGGGGAGCACTCAGAAGGCTCCTTAGCACCTTCCAGCCTCTCCTGAAAGTCGCTTTGCAGCTCAGCTTTCCTCATGGCTTGGCAGACTTTAACACTAATGTGTGTACAAATTGCTAATTAATGGAATCGTTTGGATCTGAAAACATCTTGCTCTAATGGGAGCCTGCAAAGTGCTCACATTAATTCACAGGTAAAATTGTTCTGGCTTTCTTTTTTTTTTTTTTTTTTTTTTTAATTTTTTTCCCCTTTACCTCAGCTCGGCTTAATAGCTGGGGAGAGTTCTTCTAATTAGCCTTGTGGAAACCACTGGCCGCAGCCCTGAGCTGTAGTGCGTGTTTCTGAGCTTGAGAAATGTGAGCAGTTGCGGTTATCCAGGGAATGGGGCCACAGATATAGTGCCAAAGAACAGAAGAGAAAGACCTTGGAGTCTGAGAGGATAGATAGGGAGAAGGTGACAAGCCCTATGGAGATACTAAGAATAAGCCAGCCCCATGTGGGACTCACAAGGGGTTTTGCCCTCCCATGTGTGCTAGAGGGCCTCATGGGATGATGTTCTTCCAGGCTGCCTCACCCGATCTCCTGGGATGGGGACACCTGGTGTACTTGCTGTTCACGGGAAGCTAACAGGAACTGCCCTAGGCTTCAGATTACCCTGTTATCATCTCCTGAACACTCTGCTACAGCCCCTTCCTGGCATCATTCCTAGTGAGCATGCTCAGTGCAGCCACTAAATGCCCCTCCCCTTGCCCCATGACAGAGCAGAACAAGCCACCAGCTCCCGGGTTCCCTGATAAGATGAGTGTCCTCCACTGGACTGTCCATTAATTTCTTTTCCTCCTAATGATATCTGGGTACTTTTAGTTTATTCTTGACCATAAGTACAGGACAAAGTTTGTCATTTCAACCACTTTTATGAGTGGCTCAAGGCACTCTGTGTATTTGTGTGAGTGTCATCTAATCTGTAGATCTTTCTTAATTCCCCAAACTGGGCTGTTAAATAAGAAGTCCCTTTTTATGGAGCCTTTGAGCGTAACATTCAGATGATGTGGCCCCTGGCAGAACTGAACAATACCCAGTGGTCCCCTCATATATTACTAAAGAGGTGCCTTGAGAGCTACACCCTTGGCTCTGATCCACGGTTCTCAGAAGTGCCCCGCTGGTAAGATAGCTTCTTCATTGGAAACTGCACCCTCCTGGATTCCTTTCCCCCAGGCTGCTCTATGTTCTAGAGCAGGTGGGCTGGCGATAGGCTCTGGTAATCCACCACAGAGAAGCCTGAGATGACTAAGTCCTGTGTGGCTGTGGGTAGTCACAGTGAGTTCTCGTTGTGCTGAGCTCTGCTCTAGAAGACACACTAGGGTGTCTCTGAGACGGGCTATTTAAAAATCTTAATTGTGGTGGATGCAAACAACAACACGTTCTCCCCCTCAAGAAGTACAGCGTCTGCTGCCGATCCTTTTATTTGGATGTGCCTCCAGGACAGATTTGGAGTCAGGCCAAGCTGAGTTTAGATTCTAGCTCTGTCACTCATTGGCTGTGACCTTGAACCTCTGTTTCCTCATCTAAAGCCTGGGACTAGTGACTCTCACTTGACCTGCTAAGAAGATTGCAGGAAGTCCGCTGAGCGTGGTACCTAAGGTGGCACTGGCTCAAAGGGGGACGGGGAGGTTCTGCTGCTGCTGCTACTCTTGCTGCTTTTGTTGCACAGGTCTCCAGGTGGTCCTGAACTCCATCATCAAGGCCATGGTGCCTCTGCTGCACATCGCCCTTCTTGTGCTCTTCGTCATCATCATTTATGCTATTATCGGCCTGGAGCTCTTCATGGGAAAGATGCACAAGACCTGCTACAACCAGGAGGGCATAATAGGTAAGAGATGGGGCTCTGGGCAGCAGCTGTCCAGGAGGGTGTCGTTGCCCCTCATAGCTGCTTTCTCTTGGAGTGGATGTGCTGCAGACACCTGTGCTCCAAAACTGGATGAGGCCTTCGGTTTCCCCTGCTTCAGACCAAGATGACATGAAAGGCAGGGGTCAGCCCTCTTTCCCTCACCTTTCCAATGTCTGCATTCACTACTGCAGATCTCTGTTCAAACAGCAGGTGTAAGCTTTGTCCAGCACTGCTAATGCACCACGTCATGGATGGACACAACTGGAGAAGCAAGATTAAGCACCCACCATTCATCAGTTTCTTATACTTGAAGCAGATTCTGAGTACGTGAGCCGCCATTGCGAGCTGATGAATGTGTGTAGCCAGCAGAGCGCCAATGTGGTTGAGCATCTAAACCCTTCAGGACATCTGTACCAACCCCGACTCCCCATCCCCACCCATCTTTCTACCCTCTTAGAGTTGCCCCTCACTCCATCACAGTTACTATTTTCTCCTCCATCAAAAGCAGAACACCAGGATCCCCCCCCCCTTCCCAGAAGAGGCTGTCATTAAATAAACCCCTTGCCACCAGTTCAGCTCCATGTCACAACCATCAATCCTGCCTTTATGAGCCTCCCCTCTTTGTGTTCCTTCCATCAATCAATGAATTTAACAGGCAGGGCTGGCTCAGTAAGAACTTTCTTAAGTGGCACCAGAGTTTGGGTTTACAGGATAAACCACACACTACTCTCTTAGGTGACTAACATTTCAACTTGACCTTAAAAAATTAAACAGGGGCCAGAGAGGTGGCTCAGCCGTGAAGAGCATCGAGTCTTTCAGAAGACCTGGGTTCAATTCCTAGCACCCACAACCTTCTGTAACTCCAGTTTCTGGGGATCACATGCTTCTTCTGCCCTCCAAAGGCACCAGTCACCCAGACAGCATGCAGACATACATGAGAGCAAAACACTCAAACATATAAAAAAGTAAAAGAACACATTAGCTTTTCTTTTTCTTAAAATAAAATGGTAAGGCTTTTTAAATGGATATATAGTCATATGCATATACATATATATGCATACACATATGTGTATAAAAACATACAACATTGGAAATCCCCATTCCAAAGCTGTTGGCAGTGCTAAAATTAATATTATTTCATTTAAAAACAGACCTGTCATTTTCATTTGGGCATTACTAAGGAAAACGGAGAGCACATGAGCATATGTCTGGAGCGCTAACAATGGAGGCTTCCTTCTGTGCTCTGCATCTTCTCAATCCCACGTAGCCCGAGCTGCACATTAGGTATGGTGGGTGATGGTAGCACCAGTCTGTATGACAGAGTGAGATAAAAACCTTGTACTCCAAAGCCAGCATCACCTCCTGGTATACAAGGGTACTGTGACTAGGCAGGCTAACGGCTTCTGCAAGGTTGATTAGTCATTGTCACAAGGTCATACCTATGGATCTATATTGACAGAATCACCTTATTTTTTTCTTTTTTTACTTTTTAAAGAAATTGTGTTTAGAATAAAAGTATTCACTCTTGAGAATTTTCAAGTTACTTGAGTTGTAACTGTGTGAAATTGGGTGACAATTTAAAATGTTAGCTGATACATAATATTTAATAGGAAGAACAGTTCTTGCCTTCCACTAAAATTCAGAGACATTCAACCTTGCTTAGAGAATATCATCCAACATAATGATCAATTGTCTGCCTTTAATTCAAATTCTTCTTTTCTCCTCAGTTGATCTATAGCTAACACCAAACCCTTAACTTACATAACTGGTCTGTAGCTAACCCTGAACCAGTAACTCATGTTAATGCTATAGCTTGGTTGCTACAGCTATAGCAACTGATACAGTTACACTACATAATTGGTGGTCCACTGGACCCAGACTCTTCAGACCCTTGCAGAGGGACCAAATCTCCATGATTCCTCATCATTTTGGCAGTGACCAATGGTGCAACACTCACCAATGAAATGAAAAGCAATTCTGTCAAAGAAACCAAGACAGTGATTGTGTCATGCCATCAAATACTGGTGCGCCACAAAGCCATGGACAGCTGCTTAAAATCTTTTAGTCACCTCTGTCATCTTAAAGAGAAGATGGCAAACATATCTCTTCTCCTTCTGGTGAGGGTCCTACAAGGCTGTGAGCAAAATGCAGCCTTGAATAATTCTTACAGTCACAGGTTTTGTTACCAGGCCTCAGTGGCTCCAAATGGTAAGAAAATGATGAAAATAGTAGACAAAGAAAACAAAATGTCGACCTCTTCCTAGGGTACATAGATGGAACCTGTGAAAAGCCAGCACCAGAGACCTTCTTGGGTGCCTTTAGGAAAAAGAGCTAAGTTGGCTTCAACTTTTGGAGGGGTCATCTTAAGGCCATCCTGGCCATGATAGTAAACAGGGCTAGGACAATCACCTGAGCTATCTCACACACCCTTCCACAAAGCTCATGACATCATCTTTATAATGAGTTTCATCTCCATCCTGTAACTTCAGAGGCCAGTTAGTCTCCTGGGTAGAAACCAAATAAGCCAGGATATCAGGCAATGAGAGTAACGTCCCTCAGAAAAGTACCATGTGACTCCAGTAGAAGCCAGAGCCGCTATTGGGAAAGGGGCCAAAGATTCCTGGCAGAAGCAGCCTTAATCTAGAACAAAGCAGTTGAAATTCCCATCTTCCTTCCTCCTCCCACTGTCTGCCCACAGCCCAAAGTCTTCTAGATCCTCCCAAAGAACGCCATTTCGTTCCCACAGGTGAGTATCCCCACTGAGGAAGAAAGAGAACCAACAGGAATCTGGTCTCCTTCATGTCTGTAGGCTAGGAAGCAGTCTATGCACCCTTCAGATCCAGCATCAGTGGGTTTCAGGGTTTTGTAGAACCCTTGTTATTTTTGTCTAGAGTTTAGACATTAACATATTTTCTACCATATATAGATTTTGCAAAAGGCTCAGTGAGTCTTTGTTATGGTCTTAATCTTCCTTTTAAATTCTGATATTATTTCACAGGCTGAATTTTATATTCTTCTAAATTTTCCTTTCTGTTTGTTTGTTTGTTTTTCAAGACAGGATTTCTCTATATAGCCCTGGCTGTCCTGGATTTTCTAGTCCATGTTTCTTGTAAGATCCCTGCAGGGAAACTTTGGCCTGCCTAGGATCTAATTTTCTGCCTTTAGGGTGTTCTCTCTGTGTCCAGTGTCCAGCGATGACCGCCTTAGAAGAGGCTGTTTTCTCCCATTCTCTCCAGCAACTGCAAGGCAGCCCTCCTGGTGGCTCAGCAGATACATTATTGCCATATGCCGATACCTTTTGTTTCTGGGTGTCCCATCTGTCCAGTGGTCTGGAGCCAGGACTCTTGCTTGATAGCTCTCCCCAGCACAGTAATTACCCCTGAGACTGGCACAGAATTTGTTGGCTAAACCTAGCAATGAAATCACTACCATTCTATCTTGCCTTCAAGTTGAGATCTAAAAATGTGATTGCTGTTGTCTTGGTGGTTTGGAACCCTGCTGCCAGCTCTCCTGGAATTCTGGGTTTTTTTTGTTGTTTGTTTTGTTTTGCTGAACTTGAGTCCATTTCTAAAATATCCTTTATGCCACCTTCTCCAATTCTGTTCTGAAATGTGTAGCCCAGGTGCCTTGATTCCTCCATCCTCACACTCCTATTTCTCTCCCTAGGACCTCTGACACTTTGGAAGAAAGCCAGTACATCTTTATGGCTATGGCTATTTCCCTGGCCCTGGGGTGCATGTCAATAGAACCTGGTGATCTGTGGGTTCACGTTCTTCAAGGGTTCCTTTTATAGATACCTATTTTTACTGGATCATCGCTGCTCCTTAATTGTTCTGTGATTTTTTTTTTTTTTTATTGTTCAGGGAGGATTTAAAATAGCATAGCAGCCTTTGGGCCTGTGGATGATCTTCCCAAAGCTGATTCCCTTCTTCCCTTTATCCACAAGTTCACTGCCCCTCGGTGTCACTTTCTGCTAATAGATATATATCTGTAAATTCTCCAAGTATGTCCTCCCCATGAGCAGTCAGAACTGGCTTTGGCAGCACCACCTACCTGCCCTACCTCTACTGTTTTAGGAACCGACGATGCAGGACAGACTGCAGGTCAGACTGCCAGACAGACTGCCGGACAGACTGCCAGCCTAGAAGCCACATTGTAAATAGACATCTTTATGCTACAGATAAATAGAATTATAGAATGCATAGAAATGCAAGTTTTCCCTTATCTTTTCATCGTCTCCTTTGTCCACCCTCCCGACTCTAGAAAGCTGGTTCCAGAGTAAGAATGGAATTAATGATCTATTTGGTTCCTGTTTTTCTCGTTTCTCAACTCTCATATTTTAGGTGCTTTGCTTTGCTATTTTTAACACATTATTTAGGTTTGAAAATAACTTTCATTTCTCTTCTTTCAACAGCATTAAATCTGCATCTCTAAAAATTTGACAGTTTAAAAAAAATCATAAAAAGTTGTAACTAGGGGTAGCCCAGTTCAGCTACTTTAATGCATAGCCTCTGGAAGCAGTCCGTGGATAAGAAAATGGTATGGATACTTGTTCCCCTCAGATAGCTGAGAGATCAGTGACCTAGACCTGTCCTCTTGGTCGCTGAATATAGCACTGGGCAGAAAATAAGCCAGGAAGCAGCTTTATTCTGAACAGTCCTAAGGTTGGGAGTGAGCCAGATGTCTATCATCTGGAGAAAGGATAAACATACACTGCTCAGTAACACAAAAGAGTAGACCAGATTGAAGTACAGCAGTGTGCTTGAACCCAGAAGCCCTGAGCTTAAGGAAGGACAAAGAAGAAATTGACACACAAAGGCCTCTTCCCATGTGGCGTTCTTTACAGGAAACTTTAAGGAAAGGCGAGCTATGAAGACAGAAACAAATCGGCTTATTCCGAGTTGGGGACAGAAGCAAGAATGGACTCTAAGCAAGCACATGGGGGAAGTTGGGGGGTCATATGGAGGAAATGATAGGTGTTACCGCTGTCCCCAGGAAGATACTGGCACATGCTTTCAACTACAGCACTCACCTCCGTTCTCCTAAGGAGCCTCTCACAGTCAAGGGTTAACATTTCTGTGCCCCCTCTTTTCTTTTTTTTTTTTTTTCATGAGAGTAAACAGTTCCAATTAGAAGCCACAGACACCAACAGCCATCTCACCAGTCATCTTCCATAAAGAGCCTGTGTCCCATGGG
Source organism: Montemys delectorum (assembly GCA_019843815.1). Lineage (NCBI taxonomy): Eukaryota > Metazoa > Chordata > Mammalia > Rodentia > Muridae > Montemys > Montemys delectorum. The sequence goes on along the minus strand of JADRCD010128620.1, from coordinate 7,407 downwards.
CAAAATAACAACCCCGTGATGGCTTGGATCCTTGTAGAAGAGGAGAAGATTCTGGGCATCTTATTATCTCTAAATGAAGAACCGCAGCAGATGCTCTCTGGAGTTACACTCTCGCTGTTGTCAGAAGCCATTGTTTGCTCAGACGTGGCTCTCCTGTTTGTTATTACCATGATTCTCTCCGACTGCCAGATAAAAACCCTCGGTCTCCCAGATTCTGAGTTCCTTACGTTTGTCTTCTGTTTTCCAGAACAGTTTACACTTGAGCCGGATGCACTGTTACCATTTTCTGATTGGCCACTTGGATGCGCTGCCATGCGATGCCCGAGCGGACAATACCTTAGTGTCTGTGAAATCAAGTGTGGTTAAAATGCAGTGTTCCCAACATCTGGTTGAAAATACTGACCTATGTCACTGTGCCCCTGAAACGAATATCTGGCCTCACATGGTTTTAATCCCCATGTGAGGATGCTAACCAAAATGTATGCAATTGCTGCTGTGGGTGCTCATCGGCCTTATCCTGTTGCTTTTCTCTCTAACATCTTTTCTTCATTCTCTGCCCATCGTTACCCCTCCTTCTCTCCTTCCGTCTCCCGTTTCCTTGGTGGTGGAGATGTTCCGGCAGAAGAGGATCCTTCCCCTTGTGCTTTGGAGACAGGCCATGGGCGTCAGTGTCAGAACGGGACCGTGTGCAAGCCCGGGTGGGATGGGCCCAAGCACGGCATCACCAACTTCGACAACTTCGCCTTCGCCATGCTGACTGTGTTCCAGTGTATCACCATGGAGGGATGGACAGACGTGCTGTACTGGGTACGCAGATCGGGCACTCGGCGGGTGGGCGCATGGGGGGCCAGAGGCTTCTCTTGACTCTTCACCTTCCTTCCCATGATATCGGGGTCACACATGCCCATGTAAGCTGAGGGGGGAATTGATGAATGCCTTTGATTTGTTCCAGGGTTTTCCTGAGAAACAAAGTCTAATGTGTCCACTTCTGCAGGCTTTCCCTCACTTCAGGGAGGGTCATCTTTAGCTGGCTCACCACAGTATGGATCACTAGTGTGCATCTGGCTCTGTGTAGATGAGCTGGGCTATCCCCAGCATAATAAGGTCTCCTCTTCCTGCTCTCTACTTCTCTCTGCTCTTAACCTTCTCCCACCTTTTATGACCTAAAATTACCTAAAAGGGAGCTAAGGCAGAATATGCAGAGGAAAGCAAGGGCTAATCTAAAAGGAGGCGCCATAAAGAAAACTGGTTTGTATTGAACTGAGTAGCCTTGTGCCATGCTCTTATGTTTAACTCTCACTTTAGTCTTAACCTATTATTCCACGCCATCAAAGTCTCTCTCACTGTTATCCAGAGACTCGGCTTATTGTACGATGCATATTTAGAATGCCCTTCATAGGCTCTAAGTAGCCACCCCTGCTTTGCCATCTTTGAGCCCTTGAAGTGCTGGTAAACATGCATACCATATTCTAGCCCTCTTCCTTCTGGCAGAGTCAAGTCCATTATTTGTAAAAGCCCAGGGAAAATACCACCTTCGTGGTTGGTGTTTCCCACTTCTGCATGAGAAACGACTTGCCAGAATCCAATCTTGCTCTTCAGAATTTGGGCAAATAAAGCATGATACCAGTCTTGAAAATATCATCATCCCCAAGTTTCTCAAATCCATTTAGCCCTGGTGAAAACATTTAAGAGACTGTGTACTCCTGTCTGCAAACCAGAGCTGGAAGCGTGAGGAGGAAGCAAGGGAATGCCCCATGCCAGAAAGAGAAGCAAGGCCAAGAGAAGCGCTCACTTCTCCCAGACTCTAAGGCAGTTTGGTAACTGCATGGAGATGCAACTTCCCACTGTTTCCATGCACCATCTCCCATAAAGCCTTTCTCTTCTCAGCCTTGACATCACTGTTAGCATGCCAGAGTCCAGTATTGCTGGGAAGTTTGTACCTCTCTCTAAGTGACTAGTCTCAGCTTGCCTTTCCCTGGTTTCCAGCTAATGTTTACCAAGTGTCCTCATGAGCCTGGATGCTTAAAAGATGCTGAGGATTTGGTAATGCATAAGATCCAGTTCCGTCTGTAGAATAGACAAGATTCTGAGCTGAGTAACACTGAAGCTTGTGCCATGGCAGGGTTAGCGTGTTCACATGCTGTCACCAGACAACACTGATTGCTATCCATACTGACCTCAAACTAAAGTGAAACATTAGGAACCATTTTCAGGCTTGATCTTGATAAGAAGCTGATAGTATGATATGTGAAAGAAAATGAGATGGAACTTGGATTTTCTCTAGTTAGGCAAATTCTTCTATTTAGTAGAGCGGGTCACCTTCCTAGGTGGCCCTAACTATTCCTTCTGCCTTGCCCGAAGGACCTATTACTTTCTGCCCTGATGAGCCACGGACAGAAAGGTCTCTGCAAATAGGCAGTTTCCACGCCTGGACCATAGACCATGTGACTATATGATGCTTGGCTCTAGAGTCTCATCCTGTAACTCTCAGCTCCTGCCTTCCGTCGCTGTGGAAATGCTGGCTGTAGCATCACCCTGAGGGCAGGTGCAGGCATGCGAGAATATATATAATTTACTTTGCTGATGGCCCTGGTGTACTTTTCTGATCTTCCTTTATCATTCCCTCCCTCTCCCTCACTATAAGTCATTGATACCACACCAGCCAGATGTGACCCTAAGATGCTGTCATAGTGACAGCCAGAGTGGGGACTGTGCAGAATCACACAACAGTAACTACCAATTTTCAGCAGCTGTGTTGTACCTTCTTTCCCGGGGGGTGTGATGGAGCTCAGGCTGGGGACAGAAAAATTGTCAGAGGTGAAGGGGCTCCAGGGTCTGGGGATGTGCCTCACTTTGACATCCCCAGCATCCTTCTGAAGCAAACAGATTGTGTGAGTGCACGTGTGTACATATACGAGTTGCACGCATGCATGCACACACACACACACACACACACAGAGAGAGAGAGAGAGAGAGAGAGAGAGAGAGACAGAGACAGAGACAGAGACAGAGACAGAGACAGAGACAGAGACAGACAGAGACAGAGAGAGATACTGTGCTTCCTACTGGTTTTTCATGATGAAGGCACCTCCTAGCTCAGTGCTTCTGCTGTCAGACAATTCCTCTAATTACTTTGACCTTTCTATGGCCATTTTATTTTCTATTCTCCTTCTCACTCCTTTCTTTCCCTTAGGCAATCCTCCTCCTCAACTCTAGGCTTATATCACTAACCCAGAAATTCAAATATCAAAATGTTTTAGCATCAAAGGTATACAGATCCTCAGAGCTACCTCCACCAGTCCCTGGCTAGGAACTCAGTGTCCACAGAGGAAGTTCTCTGAGCTGTTGGGATGCAAGTTTGAGTTTGAAGCTCTGAGACTAGGATGAGCTGAATGGCCACAGTGCTACTGGGATTCTGCTGAATTTGAACTCAGTCTTAAGCTAATTTCCAGTGAATATGTGTCTTCCCCTCGGAAGGATGTGTCTCCCTCAGGTGTGAAGTTCAAGTCTAGTGGGCCCAGAGAGCAGCAGTGGAGATTCCTTTGTGTAGCAATGAGTGGAACCCCCAGAACTGGGTTCATCTTAAATGTCTAAACAGCTGTATGGAAGTTTCTAGAGAAAAGAAACTAAACTAAAACTCAGGCTTCCATGTAGTTTTCTTAGGAAATCATTCTTTAAACCAAAGCCTCTCCAGGTATTCCCAGAATGCCCAAGTGTAAAAAGTAAGACAAACATATAAAACAAGATGAAGAAGAAGGAGAAAAGAAGAGAAGAAGAAGGAGGAGGAGGGGGAGGAGGAGGAGCAGGAGGAGGAAAGAAACAAGCAAGCATAGGAAGAATATGGGGCCAAATAACATCCCCATTGATTTTTTTTTATCTTTTTTCAGGTGTGAGATTTTTTTAATCTTTGAACCAAATAGCTGCCTAACACAGAGAACCTGCTACCTAAACAATTTGCTGGAGAGTTACAAACACAGTCATGAAGAGAATGAGCATCTCTCGGAGCCGTCACTGCTTGCTCACTCATCCATCCATCCATCCATCCATCCACTCACCCCATTCATTTTACTCATGTTAGATGAATTCTTGCAGTCCAATAATTCAATTTAATATATATTTATTAAACATTTTTTTAATGTTCCCAGAAGCAGGGATGGCTTAGGGTAGGGAACAGAGAAGAATAAGTCCTGCCTTCCAGGAATTCAGAATATAAGGCATGCAGTATTTACAAAGAACTATGCCCCCCGCCAATAGAATTGCAGGGTTGTATAGGAAATAGACCGCTCTGGGGGACCTGGGAATTTTAGTACTGAGGCTGGACAACGAACCAGAGAACAGATGCCCTTATCTTGGGAAAGCATTCATTAGCAGCTTTGGATGTTGGAGTAAACTGTGTTTTAGTTTCTTAACAAACCCAAGAAAGGTCTGGGCATCCCAGTGTTCTTGCTCGCTGTGCTGGGATACAAGTGTCAGGCATCACCTAGGACCATACACCTGCTAGCAGCCCCTCCCACTGTGAGTCAGCTGTTCCCAACGTGGCGATCAGACCAGGATATCACTCTCTCTGCTCATACCCTCGCCATGAGGTCAGGAGCCCAGCCCATCTGCTTACAGAAGTCATTTGAATGTCCAGTTTTGTTTGCTGGCTTGCCGGGCTGTTAGGACCAGTGGTTTTCTCCTACCGACTGAAACTCTTACTGTTTCAGCTGCCTGGGGAATTTTCAGCAAAAACAAGTAGGTGCACAGGGCTGGGGCAGGATTCAACTTGCTTCTTACCCTGTGACCCCTGTGATGGACATTTATGTTCCAGGCAACATAGGTCATTAAGAGCCATTTTTCCTGGACGGGAAATGGCCTCTCTTGGTACCTGTGGAAACCATTTAGTTTCAGAGTTTGTAGTTGAGAAGAGGAAGGTACACATGATGTGAAGGCTCACGGAAACCAGCTTAGATCAAAGAGGCCTTGAGATGTTCACGGTGGAGGATTTGCTTCCCCCTCCCCTCAAAGAAGAGGTTCTGGTGGATTTGAAAGAATAAGGCAGGGGCCCTTCCGCCCAGTTAGATGCTAGTTTCTAATGGGTCTTTGGTATTCTCCTTTGTCCAGTCTTGGTTAAGTAGAAAGGCTCTGTGTCTGTGTCAGCAAAGGAAGCACCAACATAGTTTCAGGTCTGGGGTCCTCAATGGTGCCGACTTCGGGCATGAGGACCAGGACGCCTCCTGCTTTCTTTAGGAAAGCTGCAGAGCTCCTGCTGTCCTAGACCTAAAAGCTTCTACCAGTGACTTGAGGAGACCCTCCGTGTTTGCATCACCAGATAAGGGTGACAGCAAGCTGGGTCCCTTTTTGATAAGCCTTTATTAATCTTTTCTTCCAAGTAAATCTAGTCCCCAGGTTGGAGACAATGATCACATTACTCCAGCATCACCTTGCTTAAGAGCTAAGCCCCCATTGTGTGCTCTCCACCCAGTCTGCCCTGAAAGAAGGTGGCCTGGAACAAGAGGGAAGAGCAAAGGGTGCTTTCTTTTCAGGCTGAAGATTCTCCTTCAGACCGATGCCTGCTCAGGCATGATGGATTAAGACACGCCTCCCCCCAAGAAATGCCCTTGGGGCATTCTTCACCTGTTCCCAACTTCACCTGTCTTGAACCCCTGAAATACCTATCCCACAGCCAAGGAAGGGACCAAAGCAGAAATATGGGATTGGGTGTGGAAACCCCGAGTTTTCTCTTTCTGGCCCTGGCTTTCTGTGGACCCATGGTCTTCAGATCTCTAGTTCTAGCCACAGAAGTCCTTGATGAAATTAAACGATCTTGTCTTACGTGACTCAGAGGAAGGACCCTAAGGGACCTTCCAAGGCAAAAGGGCTTGAATGGCCTGGAGTACTGTTTTGGGGGAAGGAATCCACTCCAAGGAAGCTAGAGGAGGCCACTAGCTCTACCTCTGCCTCAATGTCTGCCCAGGCTCTGCTCTGAGACCCCAGTTACAGAGAACATGCCGGCACCCATTGGAGCCTCTGTTCCCACCTGTCCCATGGGATAAGTAAAGGCACAGTGCTCCTAACAGACCAGATTACCTTCTGTCCTTTGGAGTTGTTGTAGCCCAACCCAGAAAAGTTAGTAGAGTAGCTTGGGAACGCAGAAGCTGGGTATGGGCTCTCGGGGGTGGCACACTGCTGGATGGTACCCAGAGTTGTGTGTCTGTCTGCCTGCTTTCTATCATTTCTATCTGAGTCTATCATTCTCAGCAGCTTCGCCTGCTCTCCACGCTCTCCCTAAACATGACAACAGTGCTGAGAGCAGTGCTTCTCAACCTCCATGACGCCATGAGACCCTTTAATACAGTTCCCCATGTGATGGTGACACCCCCCCCAACCATAAAATTATTTTGTTGCTACTTCACAATTGTAACTGTGTTACTGTAATGAATCATAATGGACATATCTGTGTTTTCCCATGGTCTTAGGCAACCTCTGTGAAAAGATTATTCAATCCCGGTTGTGACTCACAGGTTGAGAACCACTGACTTGTAGGAAAAGGAAGAGCCTCCTTCTGCTTCTGGCCTATGCTAAGAGTAACTAAAGAAGAAAAGACGGAAAGATGCTCATTGCTTAAAATCCAGGTTCCCCCAGACTCCCTCCCTTGCCTAGCACCCCAGCTGGGGTTGCTTTACTGCAATCTCAAGGCCAACACAACACCCACATCTTATACATCCCACATCAAGCACGTGGTGAATAAATATGGATGCTATGTGAGCAGGCAGAAGGCTCCTCCCCATGTCACAGTGGCATGGGCAGGCCCTGGCATGGCAAAGCCTCATGGCTGGGTACATGGCTCCTTTACCTCTCTCTCTAGCACTATTTCGTCTTTCCTGCTTGTGTCGATCATTGTTGCTTTCCTCTTCCTGACCTAGAGACAAACTGAACAGCTAGTTCTACTTCCACCAGACTGGTTTCCCTTTCACTTTGGGCTCAGCAGATTCCTCCTGGTCCAGGAAGGGCCCTGGGAACATTCCACATGAAGAACCCACCTTTGCTAGCCACTGCTGCTTTGATGGGTGTTTTACTCTTTCCTTCACTCCTGTTCCATGACCAAGAAGGCTTTACAGCTGCATGCATGGTTCTAACAATGACCAAGTCCATGAGGGGTTGGGGTTTAGCTACTGCTACCACAGGGTCTTTGGACCCTGGACCTTCTTCCTGCTCCATAGCGCCCTCTGCTGTCAGTGACCCCAGTGTGCCAAGTCCACAGAGCTCTATCTGACATGGCCCTTGCTTCTGCAGCCTCATCCAGCAGTCTTCTCTATTTCCTGCTCCCCACTTACTCTCTCCTACAACCGCATGCACTACCCTGTCTTTATCATTTATACACATACATAATATATACATATATACATACATACATACATACATACA
>JADRCD010128619.1:0-14527 GCA_019843815.1 Montemys delectorum | reverse complement strand
GAGCCGGCCTGGGTGAATTGTGCTTCTGAGCAAACAGCCAATCAGAGATGAGCATGCCGCTCCAGGGCATATATAAACAGTGCTTTTGGGGTGTCAGTGCCCGCCCTCTAGAAGATGGAATAAAGATTGATTGCAGAAGGATCGTGCTGTCCGTGTTTTTCCTGCCGGCGCGAACGACAGTTTGCAGATGCTTAAGGAGGCCAGGGACTGTCAGGTCACTTAGAGTTGAAATTGCAGGTGGTTGTGAGCTATCTGACGTGGTACTGGGAAGCAAACTCCAGCTCCTTTCTGTGAGAGCAGAAAGTGGTCGTAACTGCCGAGCCACCTTTACAGCTCCCCCTTCTTTGAGGCAGGGGTGCCTTCAGACTCACTATCAGTCTAGAGGTGATGTTTTTTAAATGTCTCGTTCTCCTGCCTCCAGGAGATTACAGATATGCACCAGTTCATTCACAGAAGGAGCGGGAACTCAGGGCTTCCCGGATGAGATAAGTACTGTACCAACTAAGCTCATAGCTGCAGTCGTAGCTGTAAGCCTCTCAGTACTTTACCAGATCCCTTGCTACCACAAGAACTCAACTGACCCTTTAAGTATATATAATATTACTACTTAAGCATGGGGTGCAACGTTAAATGAAATTTCATCCCAGATTGAAACAGTAGCCACCAACTAACGAATGGTTAAACCACAAATATTAGATATGAGTGGCTAGCTGATACTATGAACTACCCTTTCATACTTCGCCATGGAAAACTTGGTCCACCACTCCCAGAGGTAAGATTCCCAGGCTACAAGTCAGGCAGTGGTGGCGCACACCTTTAATCTCAGCACTTGGGAGGCAGAGGCAGGCGGATTTTTGAGTTCGAGGCCAGCCTGGTCTACAGAGTGGGTTCCAGAACAGTCAGGGCTACACAGAGAAACCCTGTCTCGAAAAACAAATCAAAACAACAACAACAACAAAAACAAAACAAAACAAAACAAATTCCAGGCTACAGACCTGAACTAAGTGAAACACTGCTGGGCATGCTGATTAAAGAGAACAGAGTTGGTATTTGCTTACCTCTTCCTTCAATGTCTGCTGGAAAACTGCACGGATAGAGAGACAACATTGATGGAAATTCTTTATTAGCTGAGAGTGGACAGAACCCCCTAGCTGAGCCACCTCTTCATGGGTGGGGGCGATGAAGATGCCTTGCACTGTTTCTAAGGCGACGTAGTGGAAGAGTGTATTCTCAGGACCAGATGTCAATCTTGAGAAAGTGAGAGAGAAGGGAATTTATGCAAATTTAGAAGAATTATTTCATTTTGAATTTTGTAGAGTTTTTACAAGACTTTGTGAAATCATATTAGCAGTATGGTTATAGGTGGGAAACTGAGCCAATTGTTTAATTCCCTGTCTTTAGCTACAGCACGTGTTAGACTATTGTTAGTTCCTTAGTAGAGATAAAACAGTGCTAGCTATGGATGGATGGATGAACACTGATTCATTTGTAAGTAACTTAAACAACCAATGGCTAAGCCCTCTTCTTCCGTGGTTCATAACGAATAACTGAGCTCAGGTTTGCCGTAGATCTCAACAAGCCATAAAAATGGCAGCAGTTTAGATGAGGGCACATACAGTATTATCGCCCACCAAACTGAACTCATTGAAATCAGCAGGACTAAACTTCTTTGCCATGGTAACAATACTGATGATCCTGAAGAAATATAAGATTATTAGCAATTACAAAGTTGGATTAGTAGCTCTATCTCCGTGTCAAAGAGTTGACAGGTTCCACACTACTCCAACCTTCTTCTCACTTATATTCTGTTTAAAGGAAGTGGGGCCTTTAAAATGAGGCTGACAAAAATCTCACGCAGTAGCCAACTTTATTCAGAGCATCAGACAGTTAATACTCTGAGGGTTAAGAGGAGTCCGTGAGAAAAGCGTACATTCATGAGCCGGTAAGCTGTGTGCACCAAAACCACGTTTTTTTTTTTTCCCATAGAGGCATCTAAACAAATAATAGCCAGCTGTAACGAACAATCGGAAGTAAGCTCACTTCTAACTGCTACACCTGGGACGGGCATGAAGAGAACATTCCAAGAAGAATTCCATACTCTTGAAGAAACTGAGGTCACAAGATTCTTGTGGTTTCTTGGAGTTTTCTCACAAGTACTCAGAAAGCTCACATACCTCTGTTTTTGGACCGTGGTCTGACAGTGTTTGCTTACTGTTTTGAGTTTTTTTCTTTCCTATCTCTTCATCCTCCCCCTGTATTTAATCTCACATAGGTCGGCAGAACCTGTAAATAATGTTTATGTTCCCCCAAAGGAAGAAGAGTTAAAGGAGTAACTACAAGGCAAGCAAGCGGTAAGTGTTATCATGGATGTCTTCTATGTGCCAGTGTGTGTTTGAAAGCACCTTAGCTCAATTTTCATAATGGCCATGCATGATATTAAGTGTTATTGTGGTCCTTTTAGCCATGGGGCAGTAGCCAGCACTGGAATGCGCCTGACTTCAGATGCACTGCCACCTAGGGTTTGCCTGACCCTGTAGCCTGTCCTTTCTGTAGCCTAGCTTTGACTCTCCGCTGCTGAGTGTCAGGAGTTGGGAGGCCAATGCAGTAAAAACCAGGGACCTTCATGCAAACAGGTAACCTCGGGGCAGGGGGTCAGCCGGGATTGCTGAACTAGAGAGTGGATGGGACCTTGCCATTGAATAAAATGCTTGGTTTAAAAGATACTTTTTATGTCACATATTTACAAAGGTGGTACATACAAGTTAGAGTAATACAATGTATTTATCTAATAAAATGCTTTTAAAATGAACTCTCCACATCTTTGATGAATAGGTTATACATGTTTGGCATCTTTTAAAGTAAGAAACCTTGTTATTTATACATGTGGATTTGCATAAGCTATTAAGCTTGAAAGTTTCTTTTTACTGGACATAATGTGAAAACAATGTATGTGTTTTAAAACTATGGCATGGCAGTAATGAAATGACTTCAAATTTTGAGTAAATTGCTAAATGGAAGATGGAGGTTTTCAGAGGGAGTTCAGATTATCATAGAAGGTTGGATTCACATTTATTTCTTTAAAAGTGTTTTAATGATTAAAAATTAAACCCTCACACATGGAAGCATTGAAGCCCAAATTCTAACATATTAGATTTTCAGATCGCTATTTTAATCAGATAAATTATCATACTTCTGCCCTAACCACATAAAAAGTACTTCTTAGCAACTGCTATTACACTTAGGAACACGCCTGCACTAGGAAATATTTCCATGACTAAGAAGCTGGTGGTCATGCATCCACTCTTCCTGTGTAAGTGAATTCTCATTCTACATGTTTCATTGCTTGAGTGCAACTAACGTTGTTTTACCAGCTGGTCCCACACGTGACGTCAACATTAAACACCAGGCAAGAAGATTCTGACAGATTAGGTAGCTACCCACAAAATAAACATAAAAGATTTAGCTCAGTCAGTAAAGTGCCTTACAAACATGATGACCAGAGTTCAAATCCCAGGATCCATGCAAAAAACTGGGCGTGGTGGTGCACCTTTGCAACTTCAGCTGTGGGGAGGCAGAGATGGGTGGAGCCCTAGCACTCACTAGGAAGCCAACCCACCGTGCTTAGTTAGCACCAGGCTTTAGAGACCTTGTCTCAGAAGACAAGCGAGGCAGATCCTGAGGAAAGACCATTAAGGTTTTCATTTCCTCTAGCTTCCACACAACAGCATACGTGAATCTGCATGCGCACTATATAACACTTTTTATTTCTTCATTGTTTAGGTCTTTTTTTTTTTCTTTTTAACCTCAGAATTCCCTTTCCAATGCAAGCTGGAGTTTTATCTGTTTGCTCGGGACCAGATTTTAGGGCCCATCTTCTGAGAGGGAGACACATACAGGGAGAAGTTAGTGGAGTGTGTCCTGTGGAAGCACAGAAGAGGAGTGAGTGAAGGAAGCAGGGTACGGCAGAGAGAGCAGCTGAACCGGGCTGCACTTGTCTCAGAGCTCGTGCATGTACCAGTTGGAACCAGGAATGGTGGCTGGCCTTGCCCGGTTGTCGTGATTTTGGGCAAATGGCCAACCCTTTGTTCTCTAGAAGTGAGCGTTCTAAGCTGTAAGGCATTAGCAGATATCACTTCCAGACACAGGATTAAGGATAACTAGGCTCTACTAGAGTGTAAAACTAGTCTTTAAACTCTAATTTAAAAAGTATGTTATCTGTAGGAAAGAGGTAAAGAGTGACTCTCACATTTTAAAATACTACTTTTGGTGTTTTCATTAGAGGATGAATATATTCATTTCCCTAACTGTGTAATAAAAGATTACCGCAACACTGGAGATAGGACCTCATGTCTGTGCTGTATCGTAATTGCACTCGTTGAGCTATCTCTGTATCTCTCACACGCAGGAGGTTAAGTGAAAAGGCACGCTATAAGTTTCTTACTTCATCACGTTCCAGACTTCCAATTCTTTTTCTGAAAGTTCTTTTTTTGAAGCTCCCAAATGAATCGGATTCGGAAGGGCTGACTTCTTTCTAGCAAGCTGGAAGATAAGTGTGTCAGCGCGTATCTAAGAATAGGTCACATAGCAGAAATGATTCAAAACATTTAAAACCAAAGAGCACTGTTTCTTTGTGAAGCTCCCTTTAAATATTTTTGATGCAGATCTGCATCTCTTATTCTTTGCTAAGGAGGTTTCCAAGGTCCATCACAGTGAAAACTCCCCACCAGTTCCATCACTGCTTGTCTCTCTTTCCTTGCTGTCTGAGCTCCTCAAGGTCACACAGATCCCAGTCTAATTCATGGCAGCTGATTAGACCTTGGGAATACATAAATTATCCAAATCCCCTGATCTCTGTTTCCTACTGATTTTGCCAAGTGGGATAACAGGCTACAGCTAGGATGCAAAACATACATAAAACAAACATATTCTGCTCTGGATCCAACAGCATCCCACTGTTTTCGCACAGGAGAGGGGAGAGCTATGCTTGTGCACGTCACAGCACTCAGAAGCACTGGAGCCCATTCAGACTCAGCCTTTCTTCCGCCTTGTCTGGCATCACCTCCATCCTCCTGATGGCAAGTTTCAAAACTGTGTGGAGAGACATCAGCATCCCAGAAGTAAGTGCAAAGCTCCCAAGGGTGGTGATGACTCTGACCAATGTAGAGGTACCTTATAGAGTGTAGGGGAAAAGTCAAGGGAAGGATGAACATTCTCTGCTTCACATTCACATGTTTAATGCTTGTGACATTCATAAATGCAGATTAAGAACCTTACTTATTACAAATAAGTATGTCCTCTTCCCCATTCCGATCATCTGTTTCTGTTAAATCTTTTACTGGCTACTGACATTGTCAGTCAGTTAGTCAGACTGACACCGAGACTGCCCCACAGCTAAGATGCTCTGTCACCCTTATCAATGCAGAAGAAAGGCCAATGTATGTCAACGAATGTGGCTGAAGCTTCTCTACCTGGAAGCACTGTCAAAAAATGTCCTAGGTGCCATGGGGCTTATATATCTTGGCATTGGATATTCTAAGTCTTTGTTTTTTCATTAATGGAAAGCACCCACCATTTCAAATAAGCAACGCTCTCCCAACTAAAAAAAATTCTCTAAGTTATTTCTCACAACGCAGACATGTCGAATCAACACACACCTTAAGCAAGGCCACATTGTCGTCTGAGCCTTCGGATTCTCTTTGCTTCCGTACTGCATCTGGGGTATCGTGTGGGCTCAGACCCACACTTTCTTCCCCTTCACTGGGCTCACGTCCTCCACCGATCCTAGAGGGACTGGGCTTGCGTGCCTTGAAGGAATAGTCACTGAAAAAGGTTCTTCGGCACGTCGGAGAGGCCACTGCTTTGGAAGGCCCCTGCAGCCTACTGAGGATAGGTGAAGTAGTCAAACTATCTGCCTTTTCACGTGGCGTGGCAAGGAACCAGTCGGCACAAGACAAGCAGGGCCCCAGGGATGTGGCTAGCTGTTCCTCTATGCGAGCGTCTACTCCTTCCAGCTGATGAAGGGTTGCTCTGGCCTGATCTACATAGACGCAGTCTGGACCAGGGTTCCCAGTAGCTTTAGATGCACAGCCTCCAGCTTCTAACAGCACACACAACATATAATGTCGCTGTAAAGAAAGATTGGTACATGTTCAATTGAAAAGAGTTCATGCAGTCTGTGTGTATATGCTTGTAAATACTAAAGACATATGGGCATTTGCAAATACTCGTGAGTCCTGAAGAACTCTTCTTTCTCTTTTTACCATCCCCACAGCTCCCTGACACAGAATGGAAGCAATCCTACATAGCTTTATTTTGGTAAAGCAACAATTCCCCATCGATCATTTCTCTTAGTCCAGAGAAGTCCCGAGACAACTTTCCATTCCCACCACCCTCATTCAGGCAGGGCCTATGTACGGCCCAGGCTGCCTTCAAACTCACACTTGCAATCCTCTTGCCTCAGCCTTCCAAGTGCTGGGATCATAGGGATCATTAACATGCCGGGCTCGGCCCTATATCGTTTCCTGAAAGGATGAAACCACTATAGGAGGGAGACAAAACATCTTCAGACTCTGCTGAAATCCCACACTGGATTTTACTACTATTTCTTCATGCGTATTAAATAGATACAGAAGGAAGAGACTAGAGAAGCATTTAACATTTTCTTGAATAAGTAATTGACATAGCCATACTGTAACTGAGCATGTTTGTTTGTGTTCTTCAGCAAGTAGGTTTAAAAAATATAAGGTGAAATTCAAGAAAGAAGTACATAGCTCACCAATCCGACAATTAGTAAGAAGTATCTCCCTTCAGGTTCCTGGAAGGCCTCGGTGCCCGTGTCCGTGCCCGTGCCCGCGCCCGCCGGGGGCTGGAGGTGGTGTCGGGGGAACACCTCTCTCCATAGGATCAGCTGGCCAATCCTTTGCTTTGCTGCTAAAGGCAGCAGGCAGTACTGGCGGCAGTACGCAGCGATCTCAACCACATCATCCTTAGGCAGATGGCTGCACACCATATAACCCTGGGAGTTAATCACGGAGAGCCGAAGTCAGCTAGTAGCCTACAACAATGATCTCATATTTCTAAGCGTTGCATAAACACCTCAATCGCAGGCTTAAACTAATGCAGTTTTAAACGAACTAAGCTCAGACTCGTTAGAAGTCCGTGCTATTGATCTGAGTCAAGCTGCAGATCAAGTTTGACAACTGAAGGCACTTAGCAGACAGACTACTGCACAAAGCGAGATCACCTCAATTGATTATTGATTATTTGGAATGTTTGGTTAAACTAGGACTAAAAAAAGAGGCGGGGTCAAGGCCACCACATTCTTCCCTGTGTGCCTCCTGGATCATCCAACCCTATTAAATATGTTATGTACTGTCTTTAATGATATTTTTAAGTGAAATACTTAACTGTCTTAGATTCCTTTAGTGGAAGTAGCTACTCAATACTACAAAATGCAATGTATTTCACTTCTGAAGAAGAGGTTGAAAAGAGCAAGAACACTACTGCAAAAGGAAATTAACAATATATTGCTGGAGGCAGCTCGGCAGGAACCGGCCACCATACCTGACGACCTGAGTTTGGTCCCTGCAGCTCCACACAGTAAGAGAGAACAAGTCCTTCAAGTCATTCTCGGCCTTCATATATGCTCTGTGGCTCACATGCACGCACACACACACTAAATACATGTACTGCTTAAAATTCCGAAGAGTTACTTCTGCTCTTCTGTTTCATATGTCTTTTTCTAAGCACCTTTCACTTTTACACACTTGGAAATGCCGTAGCATACAGTAAAACATGAATATTTACTGTATTTATAACTCTCTGGGGCCTTACTTCCAGATCACAGTCTTGTCTGTGAGGTAGTAACATTTCTTTCATATATGTAAAAGTTTAAGAAAATCTACTTTAGGTCTATGTATATAGCAATTGGATACTGATAATTCTTTTAAGCTTCAACTTACCTTGTAAAACAGAGAAGACCCCAAAATTGTATATAGCCGTCTCATGTCATAGTAATCCTCGGACTGGGGGGGGCAATTTACAGTTGATTTATAATTAGTACTTACTCACTTTGTGCAGAAGATAAAAAATATTCTAATTGAGTTGCAATAGTTGAAGTAAAGATTATATTCCTTAGAAACAACTTGTTACCATACCTAGGACATCAATACTAGAGGACTAAGGTGAAAGGCCCCTGTGTTTACCTATCTGACAGCCTTACTGGTCCCACAACATAGTGGAACACACAGCATTTGCTATTTCATGAGGGACTTTGAAAATAATTCTGTTGTGCCAGGAAAGCACCTATTATAAGCCACAAGATCTGATATTACCATGCACTACTTTTGAAAGCACAAATTAGCACACTCTATTTGTGGGAGAGTAAGTGGTATTCAAAAAAAATCTGAGCACACATACTATTTGAGTAATCCCTCTTCCAGGGATCTACAAGATGACCGAGTGAATCAAGACATTTTTGTAAAGGTCGAAAGTGAATTACTTGGCAGAGAGAGGAGTTGCAGCTAACGCTACATTCAGTGATGAAGGGATATCAGCTAAGTTTGATGCTGTGTTAGAGAACAGCACAGGCCTTAGAATAGTGCAGGCATACAAGTTATAGAATGTGGAAAATGGAAGTTCCAGGACCATGGCACCATTGGATTTTGCTGAATGGTGTGTACCTTCCCACAGCTACATGCAATATGCATGACTACACATGTGGGGCTTCGTGTAGGAATGTAAGAATATGGAAAAGCCTAGAAATGTCCATTCTAAACAAATGCGTGGGATGCCAGTGGGAAAGGATGAAGAGAAATATTTGTCTTTGTTTCTTCCTGTAACATGCATCTTCTAATTTTATACTGAACGAAGAAGAAATGAAAAAAATCAAAAACAACCTAAATATCTTTGAAACTGTTCCATCCATATGCACTGCTACTCAGCATTAAGAGTCCTGAGCAGGGCTGGGCATGGCGGCACCTGTCTGTTAGCACAGAGCTCGGGAGGCTGATACAGGGGCACTGCAAGTCAGATGACAGAGAACATCGTCATCAGCCCCTTCCTGTCTGTCACTGCCTGAGTTTGAGTAGGTAAGTGTGGGCTCATACTGTTTCCTCATATCTTGCTCTTTCCCTCTCTCTAAATTATTTCTAACCAATCCCAGATACTCTTGTTCCACAAGTAACTTCAGAGGGTATTCTACGGGGCTGCAGAGATGGCTGGCTCAGTGGTTAAGAGAACTTACTGCTCTTGTGGAGGACTCAGGTTCAGTTCTCAATACACAGAATTGGAGCATAACCACCTGCAACCCCAGTTCCAGGGGATCCTATGCCCTCTTCTGGTCTCTATGGGATCAAGTATGTACTCGGTACACAGACATATCCTCAGATAAACACCTACACATAAAATAATTTAAAAAATAATGTACTTGGCTGGGCAGTAGTAGCACACATCTTTAATCCCTGCACTTAAGAGGATATCTCTGAGTTTGAGGCTAGCCTGGTCTACAGAGTAAGTTACAAGACAGCCAGGGCTACACAGAGAAACAGAAACCCTGTCTTGAAAAACAAACAAACAAACAAAAAGCCGGGGCTGTGGTGGCGCATGCCTTTAATCCCAGCACTTGGGAGGCAGAGGCAGGTGGATTTCTGAGTTTGAGGCCAGCCTGGTCTACAGAGTGAGTTCCAGGACAGCCAGGGCTACACAGGGAAACCCTGTCTCGAAAAACAAAAACAAAAACAAAAACAAAAACAAAAACAAAAACAAAAACAAAAAAAGTGCTCTAACGCAGAATATATATGTTTCTATCTATTACTTAGAGACAGGGCTCACTGTGTAAGCTGGGTCAGTCTTTAACTTGACCGCACACTGAAGTTGGGTCACATGGCTGTCTCTTTCAGGATCTTTTTCTTCTTGCCCCTGCCTTCCTCCATCTTTCTGTGATTTATTTGTTATAGAGAAAAACTATCCCATGTTTCCTAGTTTGGATTTGATCGATTTTAACTTCCCTTCCACAAATAGCCTTGATCTGCCCTTTACTTGATGGTGTTAGATGACCTGATGCTTCATCCAAGTATTTCATGGGTGGTTTATGCGCTTCCACTCTGTGAACAGTGTTTGTTGTCAACTTAGGACTCTAAATCATGTGGGAGGTAAACTTCTAGGCATGTTTCGGGGGATTTTCTGGAGTATCTTAACTGACATATGGAGACCCATCTTAACAGTGGGCAGGACCACTCCCTTCGCAGGGGTCAAGGACTACAGAAATAGAGAGCGGCTGAGCACTGCATGCATACATGCTCTATTTGGCTGTCTGACTGGGTCACTGTGCAACCAGCCCCCAAGGCTCCTGCTGCTGGGGCTCCCCTCATGACAGGCTGCAACCTGATCCACGAGCCAGAGTAAACCCTCTCTCTTGTTAGAGTATTTTATCACAGTAACAGATAAAGAAGCCGAGGCACCTGTTGTCTTTCTGTCATCTCTATGTGGGCACCTTGAAGAACCTAGCCCCCTTTGGCTGTTTATTGATTTAGTTGTTTATTCGGTTGTTACTTGAGTGCTAATGATATCTACTGTTTATTGACAACTTATCTACTGGTCTTTTCATTGCGGGGGGCAAGAAACTAGAAATTTAAAAAGTTGAAAGCCACACTTCCAGGTCTAAGTTTAGTTCACACCTATAGCATTCTCAAGTCATCAAACTGTCCCCACCTCTGCCCTGATGAAGCCCCAGCACTTGTTAGGCAGTCACTGTGCAGCCAATGTCTGCAGCTGAATACAAAGCCTTGGGGCAAGTAGACACTTGCCATTGTCAAACCAGAGGCTGAGTGCTCTAAGGCCACTTGTCAAACACTTAGAATAACTGACTACAAACTGGAGCTCAACGTGCCTCCGTGGAAATCCCCTTCCTCTTACCAGTTCTTCGAAGTCGGCCGCCTCAAGGTCACTCAGTGCTGTGTCCAGTTCCACCTACAAGAACACAAGAAGGAGACTGAACTCCCTGAAGGATTAAATACCAATCCCTCTCTGTCATAATACTTAAGAAAGAACTCAGCAGGGAATACGTTATTTTTAAGCTTTGCAAATATAAGACAGTAACTTATTTAACATACGTGATTTTAATTAAAAGTTGCTGCAAAATTTTAAAAACCTAATGATCAACACAAAACAATTTATGAAATTAAAAAACTACTTTCTTATTTTAAGTTATTTTTTCTAACTTTTTCTCAAAGCAAAATGAAAATCACTATTAATGGGGCTAACCTACTAAAGTAGGGTGCTTTTCCACTTCCTGTGTATTTTTTGATTCTTGGAAAATACCAACATTCTTCCCTGTCTCTCTCCTGGAAACGATGTTTTGAATAAAAGCGTTGCCAATCGTTATTCAGATTAAAACATCAAGGCAGGAGTTCTCCTGGGATCTGGCAGAGCTGAACTTCTCCCACAGAGTTATTAGACAAAAATCTTTTACATAGGGTTTGGTTTTTTTCCTCTATGGAAATTGCTATAACTTTTCCTTAAAGCATCCACAACTTAAAAACAGAGTAAAATTAACCTGTAATGCATAAATGTGTAGACATACAAAAATAGTTACTTAAATACATAGCATGCACACGATGTGTAAATAAGGATCCCTGTTTTCGCCCATCCCCACCCCCGCCCTCTTTCCCTCACAGGCTAAGGCATTCTCTGTGGGGCTGTCTCACACTGCGTTGTACTGATGACTAAAGCTCCTGAGCCATTAGTCATGCCTTTCAACATGTTCACACAGTGTGACTTATTACTCATTTGTGACCCACATCTTCCTGCATCTGGCAAATACTTTGTGTTCTCTTGTTTGGTGAGCACCCTGCACCTTGAGAAAGGCTGTCACACAAAGAGATCAAATACTTGTGATTTTTGAATTTCGCTCTACTTGGTCTCTGGGCTGATATGAGGCTAATAAACTGTTTCTATTAAAATAGGTGAAATACTGTCCCTCTAACAACACCAGTGTGCCCAAGGAAAACATGAATGAAGTTCTCAAACACCTGAGAAGGAAAACCAAAGGGAGCCTCCATCAAATTCTAAACACAAAACAAACCGTTTCCAAACTAAAAGCAAATACTTCCACTGAACAGTTGACAATCTGTCTCATAACTACTTTTTAAAACCTTAGTTTTTTTATGGGACTAAATTCCTTACTGTTTTCAACAATAAAAGCTACTAATCTAAGACAGTGAAAAATCTCAAAGAAAAGAAGAAAGAATCCTCTGAGCTTTTTGACACAAAACAACCACAAAAGCTTTGAAGCTTCTGGTTCCTGGCCACACGTGCCTGAAGAGGGACTCGGCCCCAACAGTCAGAGGCTCAGCAGAGAAAAGAGCCAGCTCCTCTGTGTCAGCAAGATGGGCAAGAACACAGCAAACTGCTGTCCCCAAGACCCGACAGACAGACAGACAGACAGACAGACAGGCACTTGAAGCTGCAGAAACCACCAGCAGTTAGGGCCGGCTCAGAAAAACCTGCACTGTAGTTGGCAAGCTGCCAGAGGCTCCGGGTGGGTGGGTAACTTCCATAGTTGAAAACTCATGGAAACCCAGGCCATTGGGTCCCCCAAGCTTTTGTGAGTTTTCTCACCAGGAGCCCAACCAGGTTACCATAGTGAATGCCCTCCTGACTTTAGGAAACACTAGGAAAGAAAGGGAACCAGGGAGCCACACTCTAGAGCACTGGGCTTTCTTTAATACAGCCTGTCCCATGGAGAAACTAGTTAACTACAGAACAACTCCATGGGAGGTGGCAGAACTGGGAGTGAACACAGTCGGCAATAGCCTTCCTCGTGTAGAAGAGGACTGTGTAACCTCTTATGTGGGAGAGGGGAATGCCCAAGTCCAGCTCACGCTAGCTAGCTGGCCTGTCCCAGCAGAGCGGAGAGGAAGCAGGACAAACGAAGCAAAGGTCCACAGTGCATCAATCTGCAGGCTCGCTGGCTTGCTGAGCCCTAATCACAGACTGAGAGTGCTTCCCCTCCTAACACTTGGTCACTTCGTTAGCAGGGCCTACATCTGGTGGTCCCTTCGCATGTACAACATGTCCAACTACAAAGAAAAAACGGGTCACAAGGCATCAAACACCAAGCCCAGAAATTTAGGGTAGAAAGTGTCAGCTAAGATGTGGCTGAAACTAGACATGGCTAAGATATTGGAATTAACAGCCAGAAAGTGTAAAATAAAATGATTGGGACATTGTGCAAGAAAAGAAGACAAGGTAAGCTGAGATGGAGTTCCTAAGAAAGAATCAATTATAAGAAGAGGTAAGAGTCTGGTGTGACTCTTAGCTAGAAGGTCAGCTCTCACTGGTACCTTCTGATTATAAAGGGATCTGGAGGGGAGGTTTGTATCTGGGTTAAAAGACTTGCAGTGGGTGTGAGATAGGCTTTGGGGCCAGGGTCTTTCTATCTTAAAGGCAACATTATCTAGTTACTTCCTATGTCAAAAAGTGTGTTTTCTCAGGAAAGCCAACTATTGAGGTTCGGTCTGTTGCTATGCATTGCGATGTTAAACTCTGCAGGAAGTCTGGGCCCACTCACATTCACAAACTTGTGCAAACCTTGATTTAAAACTATTGCTTAAATAAAATTGGCTACATCAAATTACTGGAGGGATTAGAGACTGGTTAGGAGAGAGGGAGAGTGACAGGGACAGGGAAAGACAGATGAGAAGAAAGAGAGAAGAGACCACCGGGAGGAGAAGGAGGAAGAATGGAGGGAGAGGAGGAAGCCGCCATGAGGGGAGATGGACCATGAGCACATGGCCAGGAGAAACAGCAAGTGGCTGGGGCACACCACAGGGAGGTACCCAGGTCAGCAATAAGAAGTTGTTGTCAAAGCCAAATAAAATACCCATGGTCAGAGTCTCATATACTTGTAAGCTAGCGGGGATAAGCTTAAAGTGGTTGTACTACAGCCAACTGGTATGCCTGGCACTTTTAAGTCTGCTATGATTTGCGAAAATGAGGTTGGGGATATAGCTCAGTGGTGGAACACCTGGCCAGCATGTGTGGGCTCCTAGAATCAAGTTCTAGGACAAAAAGAAAAGAAAAGAAAAGAAAAGAAAAGAAAAGAAAAGAAAAGGAAAGGAGATGGTCATTTTAGTCTGAAAAATCTCAACTCACAAAACCAAGGAGAGAATAAAAGATCAGCAGGTAAAGTGTCCTGCATATATGAGCTGACACCCCAACTCCAACTAAGACCCATATAATGGAGTTTCCATAGCTATAAGTGCAATCACAGTGAGCCCTTCCCCACTTCACAGTTGAGTGCTTTCCCATATCTATATATGACTTAAATGATTAATAGTAAACTGTCGATCACTTGGGTATATGCTGAGGGACTTCATGAAGAATAGAATCTTGGGTATTTTTCCAGTTACACAGTCCGGGTTTCTTCGCGGGCAGAGAGGTGGCCATAGAATCTCACCTCAGTTAATACTGAGAAAATGCTGTAAGTAAAGGGTTTAAATGGTGGGCCTCACTAAAGGTCTCTGAA
>JADRCD010128618.1:24198-39536 GCA_019843815.1 Montemys delectorum | reverse complement strand
CACACACACACACACACACACACACACACACACACACACACAAACACAAACACATACACACCTGCACACATACATATGCATACACCTCTCCCTTCCCCCTCTCACACACATGAATAAATACAGATTATCTACCTTCTATATATAAACTAAAGAAAGAAAATAAGTATCATTCTAAAGAAACAGACAAAGAACTTAGTAAATAGGCCTGTAGTTTGGTAAAGTGTTTAAATGTTCTGGGCATTCTTTGTCTTATAGTTTGGGAATCCAAGAAAGAACCAGAGCTGCTTGGCTGTGCCTGTCTGGAGAGCTTCCCTGCTCTGGCATGTGGGTAAATAGCACATTTCACCTTGCTAGTGGGAGTGACAGTTTACGAGAGTCAGGCCACCACCTCACTTGCAAGATCAAATTGCCTTTTATGTTTGTGATAGGTGTAACCTTATCTTCACTTTGACGACAATTTGTCCCATATGTTTAGAATCTGGGTAGGGCCATTTCTGAAGCAGCTGAACTGCCTCTGTGCTTCCTGCTTTTCAAGCTAGGCTTGTGAATCACACAAAAAGGCTGGAAGCTTTGCATGTTGGAGAGGAGTTAAGGCTGCCTGGGAAAAGGATAGGCAGGGGTCAGGACAAGCTGGATTACATTATCACAAAAGGTTTCTCCTTGTGGAGTAACAATGTATCAAAAAACACTTCTTGTTTGCTCAGGAAAGAATCTGTGATGGAACAAATGGTAAACATGTCACAACTTCTGTATTGTGACCATTCACACATACCAGCAGGCTGGTACAGAAGCATCACCCCAGCCCTCAGTGTAGGGGATCTGATGAGGGTGAGGTTGTGGAGGCAGAACCACTGCTCTCTCTGAAATGCCACTATGTTTAGAAAGAGAAATGTCTCACTTGGAAATGACAAGTTGAGAGAGATATGGTGGGATTAATCTCAATCAATTATTAAAAAAAAACACTCAAGGATGAGAAGTTTAAACTTCTTGTAATTAAATAGCATCATCAAAAATAACTTTTTCATAAATTATTGTTAGAGAATGCAAACAAATGCGCCTCTCAATTAAGACATGTTGTTTTTCCTTCTAGCAGCTGACTGCAGGAATGCGGCGTTCTACCTTTTGCTTTATTTCTGGGGCCAGGAAGACAGGCAGTGTGGATTGAGGAACCAAGTACAGAGAGGAAAATTAGACTGTGCTTAAAAAGCATTACCAAGTCCTCATTTGTGAGCACAGAATGGGAATATTATACTTGGTAGTTTCCTTCAGAGCTTCGAAAGTGAATCTAACTTTTTATTATCACCTTGAACTCCAGTCCAACTCCATTTTCAACACAGCAGCAACTTAAAGCCTGCGTTCAGAGCACAGACACTACAGCAATGAACACGTGAAAATAGGGTAAATGCAGCATTAGACACCACAGCTCAGAGGAAGCAAAAGTAAGGAGCATCTCTACAAAGCCAGCATTTAACAAATTGTTCTTTGCAACAGTTACAACTCCTTCTGCAGTGAACTTCAGCCAGAGTGTGCAAAACTTAGCAAGAAGATGCCCATAGGGACAAGCTAAAGCTTATCTGACTTGTGAAGTAGGTTTCTCATAGGTTTTGCATTGCTACCAGGGACATTCACAGCCAAGGATGCCAGTAGTATGAAGTTCTGTGCAGTGCTACCAACTCCATCCATTTTGTAGAAGCCAGCAGGAAGCAAGTAGCCATGTTGGGTGAAAGCAGCCTATTTCTGCAGACGGCTTTGGACAGGAGAGTATCCTGATGCTGTTCAGAGCATGCATGGCTCACTTGTGAAGGATATTGTGACTTGCTCGTGGAACACAGGGTATTCTGGAACTTGCTCAAAATGCTAACAACACTCCATGCCAAACAGGAAAGGCAGGGAAGTTGCCTTACTGATGTCAGCATTTACTTTTAGCTGCCCCTTGCCCATTTGATGTCTAGAGATTATAACCCTCCCTTGGTACTCTGAGGTGTGGAATGCCAGAGTGAGGAGAAAAATATGTAGAGATGGAGAAGAATATACATTATCTGGACAGTAGACACTAGACAGCAGGCAAGCATGCCAGCAACCCTCAAACACATATCTGCTGCTACAGTACAAGCTCTCTTTTTCATGTGGCTGGTGACAACACTCATTCAATATCTAGGTTCCAAATCCCCAGTGGGTATAATGTACCCACTGATCTAGGGTACATTATGAAGATAACTGGGTCTGAGGGCCTAAATAGATGGCTGAGAAAATCCTTATCATGTAGCAAAAACCAGAGATCTGTTTGAAGCTTGCTTGGGTCGCGCAGACCCTGCTTTCCCTCCCTCCCTCCACCCCCCGATGACTGAGGAACTGGCAGCAAGGCTCCATGTCTTCAGAGAGACTTCAGTGGTATGTTGGTCTTCCTGCAGATGCCTCGGCAATGAGGTACGGGGCAGATGAACTGGAAGATCACATCCCAGAGATGCAATCAGAAAGCTGTTACTGTTTTATTTTTCAGTTTTGTGAGATGCACAAATAATACCTGTTTTAGTATAATTCTCAGATAGCCCTATAGTGGTTGTTCTGTGCATATTGTTTTGGTTCAGTTCATACTTCATATGGGGGTATGGAGAGATGATTCGGTGGTAAAGAACAATTATTACTCTTTTAGAATATCCAGCATTCATTCCTAATGCTCCTATGGCAGGTCACACCAAGCTGTAACTCTAGTTCTAGGGGATCTGATGCCTTCTTCTGGCTTCCTTCAGCACCAGCCATATATGTAGACAAAATACCCATTTGCTTAAAATAAAAACAACAACCAACAGATTTAAAAAGGAAACATGGACCACAGCTCAGGGAAGGAGGGAAATGGGAAGGTGATCATGAGGCTGGAGGTTGGATCCCACATCAGATGATTGCTATGTGATTCTGGGAGAGGCACTTTACTTTCTCAGAGCTTTAGTTTCATCTCTCAAAGAGGGAAGGGAGCTTCTGAATGTAGCTGTGTGTCTGCTCCTTTTATCTAGCCCACTACATACTGGGCTCAAGTACAGCATGGTGAATCAAAACAACTCTAAGTTCCAATCCATAGGATTCCACTTTCCCAACTTGGGTGGGATGGTGAGGTTGCCTAATTCGTGTTTGGCAATGAACTCTAGACCATTTGCTGAAGCAGGTCCCCCACTTCTGGACTGCACAGTCAATGTCTCTGACAGCATGCCTCCTCGGAATTCCACAGAGCTTATGTGTCTCCCTCTAGGTACATGTGCATATGCTGCTCTCTCAGAACAAGCAAAGAGAGTTTTAAACTTTCCCTTTCAACGGTTTGTTATTTAAGTAGGAAATGCAAGAAGCTCTTCCCATAGGGAAGCATGAAAACCAGCTGATAATCTTTACAGATGGCACAGAGTGATTAAAAATGCAGATATGCCACTCTAATACCATGGAGCCAGGACAAGTGGCATAGGCTTGCAATCCCAAGTTCTCCAGAAGCTAAGGCAGGAGAATCAAAAATTCAAGACCTCCCTGGGCTACAGTGAGTTCAAAGACAGCCTGGTAAACTTAGTGAGATCCTGCCTCCCAAAGTATATAGAAAAGGAGTTTATAGTTCAGGGGTAGAGCATGTGTGTGATACAAATGAGGTTCTAGTTTCAATCTCTAGTACCATAAACAAACAAACAAGCAAATAGCCTAGGAAATGACAACAAAACACTACAGAACCAGGGAGTATGGCAGCTTCCTGTGCAGAGTGTGCAGGCACACAGCTCCAGGCCGTGAGCACCCCCCAAGTTTATAGGTTTCTTTCAGTCAGGTACTCTTACATTGTTGAGTCTGTGTTTTATTTACTTAGCCAAAAACAGGTTTACCAAAGAATTCTGCAACTGTTCTTACAAGGACCAGATCAAACTGCCTAGTCAATATGATCCCCAACTCTGCAAGTCTTGCATATAACCCTTTACTGTGCTTCTATATGCATTATCTAGCAGATAAGATAAACTCATTTTTCAGAGTTTTATGGTTCCAACACTATAAATTTTATGTAGAAATGAACTTGTCAAGCAAACGATTCATGTAATTTTGTTTACATAATTGGACTACATAAAGGGAAAAAGAGGAGAAGATAAAATAGTGCTATTAAATTTGTTTCCATCTGGGCATTAATAAATAATGGAGATATTTCCTTTAAATATAAACACCAAAACTGTTTAACACATGCTTTTTAAAAAAATACTGTTACTTCTTTTAAAAAGTGTTTAAAACGCATGTTCCTGAGAATTGCTTGCATATCACACAACCTAAAAACTCTCCGAGCAGCAGTGCATAGCCCATAGCACCAGCAAATGCATGGAACTCAGCCTGGGTTCCAGACTACCTGCAGCTGTTCCTACATACAACTTTTATAAGGACATAAAATTGAAACAAAAGGCTTGCTGAACACATTTACAGCCTGACTGCATTGAGCCTGACTGTCCATATGAGGTCCACACGAGGTGGTACACACAAAACCAGTATCTTTTATCTCTTTTAGCTATTTAGCTTAACGCACTGATTAGATGTCCACACTGAAATATTTATGTTACAAATTAATAAACAATATTGAAAAATATTTTGGATGTAAACAGATACATAAAATTTTCTTATTTCTTAGGATGTGTAATATCATATCACAAAATGCTTTATTTTAGTATTTTGTGCTGGACTATGAACCTGGGGTCCCATAAGTGGCAGGCAAGTAGCCCACCATTAAGCTACACTCCCAGCCTCAAGATCACAGAATCTTAAGGTTTAAATGGACTTCGGGTATTTATCTATTCTTTCTTGGAACAAGCACTTTCTATGAACATTCCAGTGGTTTTACAATGGTTTAATATCAGGTACCCAACTGGGAACACACATACATCTCAGTATCTTGCAATAGTTCTTCACAAAGGACACAATAATCTCTCAGCCTGGTAAGGGTAGAGACTAATAGTAAGAAAGAACAGAAGTAATAGAAGAAAGACGAGAAGACATAAAAAGAATGGCTGCAGTTTTTTTCAACTTCTTTTCTAGGGTTGATAATCTGAAATAAAGAAGTTATGCGGATGGGATGAAAATGTGCCTGTTGTCCCCTACAGCAGGGAGTCCCTAACAGGCTGAGATTACATGGCAGACTGACCAGGGTGTTGGCAGTGGGCCGCCACGAGAGCTCCTGAAACACAGTTCAGACAGAGAAGCTAGCTTGCTCTCTTCCCTGCATCTCAAGTGCAAAGATATTCAGAGTTACTTTTTACTGATGAAAATTTATAGATTATCATATAAATGAAATGACTGCTAAAATATAATTCTCTAAAAAAACAACTGCACTTTGTACTTTTTGTTTGAATATTCATTGTTTATATGTTCCTCTCCTCCCACTCTGGCAATAAATAACAGAATAACTGAATACAGTACAAAATAAAGACAAAGTGGCAATTCTAACTTTGAAATTCAATATTCTGTCAGTTAAAGTCAGACCTAAAACATTAATTTATTCTGAACACTAATTAACTGAAGTTTTTTGCATTTAATTTTCTCTGGCATTTTAGAATCTATTCCAAGCCCTATGGAAATGGCAGGTCTTATGTTATTAAAGTTAGCCTTTCAAAGTCATCCAACTAAAGACTCCAACACATTAAAAAATGCTGAGACTCCAGATAATGCAAATCAAAAGTATTATTAAAGGGTATTCTTTACACGTTAAAGAAAAATCTTAATTTCATATAACCTAACCCAACTTTTACAAAGTCTTCAGTCTTATGGAATATTAGTATTTTTCAAACTTCAGTTAAAGAACACTGGCTAGAGCTGTCTGCATTTATTTTCTTCATTCATTCGCTAGTTCCAGAATCTACTGAGTGCCAGGGAGTCTCTGCTCTTGTGCACAGATCAGTCTTGAATAGAGAATAACCGTTGTGTATACACAGAAAGTGTGACTTTTTTCACTGTGGGGAAAGCTCTATGGGAAAGAAGTGTTTGGCCAAGAATGAAGAGGTAAGAATTTGGCCACAGGAAGGCCTAGAGTGGACATCTGCTGTCACCATACTGAGGAAAGCAGGAGCTGGGCAAACTCAAGGAGGAGGAAGCCAGAGTCTGGGCCTGATAGAAAGCTGTGGTGTCACCATCATTGCTTTGGAAGACAGCAGGCATGGTATGCATTGAGAGATCAGAGTTGAGTATGGATATGTGGTTCAGAGGCCAACGACAAAGATCTCAATAGACAGTTTGGTTTGGTAAAGTCATAAATGACAGCAATGCAGGACCTTCTGGAGTCAAGAGAGGCCTTCAGGATAGGATTCACAAGAGGAGACTATGCAGTTCTCTAGCAAGCTTGTTCCATGAGCCCTTTTAAGTACCAAAGATAAGTAATACTTAATATATATTAATTATTAATCATACAAGTATATTTAATATGCCTCAAAACAGTCTATCAGAAAAGATCAGGCATGCTCAGGATGCTATAGCCATAGACACAGCTGTATCTTAAGAAAGAAAATCCTCGTGAGAACCACACCACTCTCTTCTATTGCATACTTAACATAGGGGGTTCCGATACACAACTTCTCTCATGGACTACAGATTAATGGATACTCTAGAAGTATGTGGCTAAATACTTTAAAATTAAAATGTATGTAACACAAGCTGGTTTGAAGAAATTAAAAGCCAAAACAAGTGTCTCACAACTTGAAGAACTATTTTGTAGCTAGCAAGGTGGTATGTGTGTACATGTGTACCTGCTGACATCACGTGGCATTTCCCTATGAATGCTTGGTGCAAGAAGGGGTGATAGCTAGTTGTGGGGTCAGGGGCGTATGACCCTCTCTCCAAGTCAGCCTGCCCTGAATGACTGATTACACTTCCTTACTTGGAATTCCTAGGGCTTTAATTTAGACATGCTTAATAAACTTTTGTTTTGTTTTGTTTTGTTTTTTTTTAAGAAGAAAGGTATAAGCAAATTGTAACTTTAATTTTTCAAACCTTATTTTTAATGATGGTTCTTAAATGCTTTAAACTCCCTTGTATCCCACTACCCACCAAAGGAAGTGGAAAAGAAAGGATACAGAGACCCGTGGACCTGTTTAGAAAGGTTCTTTGGAGCAACTCCCGTCTGTGTTGTCTAGAAATCAGCAGTTCAGTTCACAGGTCAGCAGCTGCAGCTCGATCCACTTGCAAACACTTCACAGGTACACCAGCAGTCCAGTTCAGTACAGTAAGGATAGCACACATAAATCAGCAGCAGTGGCATGGCCTAGCAGAGAGAGCCAGGCCCCAGCCACTCCCTCAGCATGAGTCAGCAGGAGGGACCCAGAGAGATGCCAGAAGTTCTCAGCTGTGCCTCTCAGTAAAGCAAAGATCAACGAAGACTCAAGACCAACAAGCTTTGCACAGCTAGCTCTGTAAGCAAGCCTAGCTCAGCCTCTATCACTGTCTATCAAGACCTATTTATATGTCCTCCAAAAATTATGTGTATTCCACAAGTCTTGCCTCAGCACAAGTGTCTGTCTCAGCTAACATCACTCTGCCAATCAGCTGGAGTCCACAGAAGTGTCAAGAAATTGCAGCATACAAAGTTTTTTGATGTGTTTCTTCCTATGAGTCCTCCAAAATACAATTCAACTATGCAGTGTAAGGTGGACCAATACATGTGTGTGTCGTTAGCAAGGAATCCCTTATCATGTATCCTTTCACGTGCTTGCTTTAGTCGAATATCCTCTCTCCTGTGTCTGCTTCAGTGAAACATTCCTTCATGAGTCTGTCTTAGTCTTTCACCTGTGTCCACTTCAGGAAAACATTCCTTCACGTGTTTGCCCCAGCAAAACACCTTCCAACACAATTGACTTTCCAAAGAATCCTTAAGTTTCCACTTCAGCAAATGTAACTAGATCTTTTGCTAGTGTGCAAAGTTATGGGCATCCCAGAATCCCACCAGCATCCCCATCTGAGCTAAGGCTCTTGGGAAGCCACAGCTTCCCTAGACATCTGTGTTCCCTCAGTGTCTGTGTCAGTACTCACCACTTGGACAGAAGTGTACGACTCACATCATTTGATTTAGTAGACTGTGAAAATAGTACCACCAGGGTCAGGAGTTTGTTTCCAAGTCCTCTTGTCAGCATTTAGGAAAGAACTGCCTTAACTTATTAACAGTCCTCAGGAGAGGATTCATCAGGAACACAGCTATAAGCCACCAGAGATGTCCAAAGAGCTCATCTTATAGACCACCCATACACATAAAGGAGACTATTGCTTCTATTTTCTGAAAACTTGGTAAGGTGCTGTTTTATCACCTATTTGACTTCTTTCTTTTTTTGGTTTTGTTTTGTTTTGTTTTGTTTTTTTCCAAGACAGGGTTTCTCTGTGTAGCCCTGGATGTCCTGGAGCTCACTCTGTAGACCAGGCTGGCCTCGAACTCAGAAATCCGCTTGCCTTTGCCTCTGCCTCTCAAGTTCTGGGATTAAGGTATGTACTACCACTGCCAAGCCTGTTTGACTTCTAAAAGAATGGAGGAGAAGTAGGTCTATTCAAACTGTGCACCAAGTTTCCAGATCACCCCATGAAAGTCCTGTCCTCAAATGCCATCTAGCCCAGTCCAAGGTGGCAGAGAAAACACAAGAGACTGAAAGTCTAGGTTAGAGACAGTTCTCCTGGGGAAGCAAAAAGAAAAATATCATAAACCAAAAGAATACTGTCCTGAAAATCTATAAGTTGGGCTTTTAAGGGTGATCAGGTGCTGTATTAACAGGCTTTGGAGAAGCAGCCAACTGTGGGATGATAGGCAAGGCAGAGTGTGATCACTGTAGGACAAACATCTGTGCCTGTCAATCACACTGACAGATGGGGGTGGGGGAAATTCAAGAAGTCTGGGAAGGGGTGCAAACATGTCTGAAAGAGCACTCTGCATGGCAGCAGGTGATGGAACAAGATTCCAAGACTGGAAGCAAAGTGAAGAGTCAGTCAAAGGTAGGAAAGATGCCTTAGTCAGTGGAGTGCTTGACTTCAGGACTGAACATTTAACCCTTAGAACTCACACACAGTGATGCTCAAGAGGCAACTGGATCTTTACTGGTCAACCAGGTTAGCCTACTGGGCAAGCTTAAGACCAGTGAAACTCTCTCCCTAGAAATAAGACAGATGATGCCATGGGAATGACAGGTAAGTTTGCCCCTTGACCTCCACATACAGGCATACACACACATGTACGTGTTACCCTACCCACACCACATACCTCATGAAAATGTACATGTGTATATATTTGCAGTGGTGTGGCTGTGTGTTCTGGGATCTGTGCTCACTGGCTGTACTGCTTCAAGTGTAGGGCTATCTCCTCAGGTGACAGGTTCTGGATGACTGACTAAGTACTACAGATACTGTGTACTTGACAGTGTTAGCTCTAGTCACTTAGCCAAGTGCCCTTGTGAAGGACTATTGCATGATCCTGAGATATATGTGTGTTCCCAGCCAGGTACCTGATACTAAAGCACTGTAAAAACAACTTGGAATGTTTATGGAGGATTCTTGCTCCAAGAAGGATTAGATAAATGCTTCAAGTCCATTTAAACCTTAAAATTCTGTGGTCAGTAGACTACTAAGTACTACGTCTTCTGAGGACCAGAGCATGACTGGTGTCCTCTGCTTTCCCAACTCTGTCTTCATCCCAGAGCTCCTTGCCTTGCTTTTTATTCATCTCTGTGCTCTCAGGGTCCAGTCAAGTGCCTGCCATATCTTAAGAAAGAGGAGCTGTGAATTGAATAGAGCCTTAGAAATATTACACTGTTGATTTCTGCTCTGTGGGACATGGTGGCACCATCAATGATCCTAGCACTTGGGATGCAGAAGAAAAAGATCATGACTCTCAGACCAGCCAGGGCTACACAACAAGACCCATTTCAAAGAAGTTTTTTTTGCACACCCATCTTGGGAAACAGATGGGCAGATTCTCAGAGTTAAACAGTTACCACATGCCTGATGATTCTAGTTCTTTTCACTTACCCAAGTGAATTAAAATCAGTTGGTCAAAAATTTACACACAAATGCTCAGAGCAGTGCTATATAGAGCAAATGAAGAATGAAAAGAACCAAATCAACCCAAGGCTGATGGCTAAGCAAGACATGCCACATTCATATAATGAAATACTGTTTAACCATGGTGTGAATTACCAATGCAATCACAACACAGACAGACCTGGAGAACACTTCACATGAAAGACACAAGGCAGAATATACAGTGGAATTCTCCTGACATGAAATATCCAGACTGAGGACATCTACAGAGTGTGCTACAGGAGCAGACTGTGCTTGGCCAGAACTAGGGCTGGGGAATACAGGGTGACTGCTTTATGGATGATGCTCTGGACTAGTGGGAATGACTGCTCAGCACTTAGGAGTGTACTGAGAATGGCTGAACTGCACTCTTCACAGTCACCAAATGGTAAAATTCTCTATTGCAAAATTTACCTCAATAAAAATAAAAGCATTTTTAAAGTCCAATGTCATTGAAAGACAAAATGAGTAAACAGCCACCCGCCATCCAGGACCCCACCTTCTTCCTTCAATGCCCACTTCCCCACTTCTCCACCTCCTCACAGCTTTCCAGAGACCTCAGGCCAATGCCAGCCTTTAACCTACACATGGGGGCTGCAGGAAGATGGCCACCTTACTACTGCTGTTCAGAGGTTTGATAGATAGGTAAGAGATGCTGCAGGCCCTAGGGACAGGATGGCACACTGCTGGGAGTTGGGTGGAGACAGGGATGAGAGTCCCCTCCAGCTTCTGCACTATCCTTGCACTTGCTGAAGCTGAGGAAGTGAAGCAGCAAAGGATTTTGTCTGTCCTTGTTCTCTCAGGGTTCAGCAAGACATCGGAAGTTAAAAAGAAAACTAATATGCTGCTCTTCGGAGAAGAGAAAAACAAACTACAAAATATATTTTTCTTTAGTTTTAATTTAGACTGACCTTCCTAAATGCATGGCTAGAGGCAGCGAGAGTATTGAAAGATGAGGTCATTTCTGGTGGTACTAACAGTGTGATGGAACAGTAGGAGAGGAGAGAGCCATCACACAATTCCAAGGTCTCAATGTATCACTGAATTGCTGGGAAGCAGGGTTTGCACAGATTAACAGACATGACAGTCACACTAGTGCAAAGAGCTGGCCCACCTTCTTGAACCCATTTGAAGCAGGGTACCAGAACTGAGCAATTTATTCTGTTTTTCTTTTAATGCTTTCAGCAACCGGAAAAGCAAGTGAAAATGAGTTTAACCCTAAAAAAATAAAATTTTGACATAGAGGTCAGCAGCCTCAAATGAGGTGAGACTAGTGCCTGGCCCGAGGGGCAGGAAGGAAGGAGGAAGGCTTGGAGAAGGGTGAAAATTAGGGGACATAAATGAAGCTCATTTGTTTTGCCTCTTCAAAGAAGGCCAGGCAGGCAGGAGGCAGCTTGGGGGCACAGTAGGTGTGTGGCTAAATGCCTCCAGTTCCCCATTCAACTCTCTGGGCAGTCTGGCTGCAGCTTATCTTCCTCACAAGTCAGCCTGTGCAGAGCCATGGAGAGGGATGCTGCATGCAGGGAGACATCGCAAGGGAGGGTGAGGAGGAGCAGAGATGAAGCTCTTTCCTCATGCTCCTCCTGGACAAGGATCATTCTGTTCATTCTATTCATGATCAGAAACAACTCTGAATCAAGTTTTTCTTTTTAAAAGATTTATTTATTTATTATATGTAAGTACACTGTAGCTGTCTCAGACACCCCAGAAGAGGGCATCAGATCTCATTTCGGATGGTTGTGAGCCACCATGTTTCTGGGATTTGAACTCAGGACCTTCGGAAGAGCAGTCAGTGCTCTTAACTGCTGAGCCATCTCTCTAGCTTAAAAGGGATAATGAGTATGAGGAGAGCAAGGGGGCCACCTTAGCAGATCAGCTTTACAGGATGCTTTTACTCATTTTTTAAAAAAGAATCTTGTTAACTTTAAAACCACAAAGTAGCATTTGCTGTTTTGTTTGTTTTTGGTTTTGTTTTTAAAGTACAGATTTAGCAAAGAATTTAACAAAATCACCCAGCAGCAGCAGCATAGGAAGTTGACCTTCCAATCCTTCCCTTGGGTGAACTGCTGTTAGCCCTGGGACAGACATTCTTCTAGAACCCTTGCAAAGTACAAGCAAACTCACTGCTAGTGGCGCTGGCCTTTGGATCTGCTTCTTGCAAATG
Source organism: Montemys delectorum (assembly GCA_019843815.1). Taxonomy (NCBI): domain Eukaryota; kingdom Metazoa; phylum Chordata; class Mammalia; order Rodentia; family Muridae; genus Montemys; species Montemys delectorum. Next base: position 27,331 of record JADRCD010128618.1, on the reverse strand, counting down.
GCTCCACATTGTGCCCAGTATAAAGCTGTAAGCATCTAACTAATTTCAACACTCCCCAGGAGAAGAAAGTCATGGCCACCATTTCAGTACATGCCTAGGACAAGCCTGGCTTCAGACCTAGGTGGCTGGGCTTTAGATTGACATGTTAACATTGGCCTGTGATAAATCATAAAAATGGCTCCTTCTCATGACTGTGTGGCATTATATACAACATACACTCTAAATTTCATCGGCCCAGCGTTTTGTTTTTTGTTTTTTTTTTGGGGGGGGGGGTACAAATGCAGCTATAATAAATTCCCACAGGACAGTAATAAACTTGTGGTGTGAATTAGGTCAAGTGCAGTATGGTGTAGTTTGATCAGGTGCCCCTCCTCAGGAGCTTCTGCATCAAATCTTCCAGCCAGAGCACCAAAAAGGCCTTAGCTCCATGCCTTACCCTCCAAAGTAATGGGCATCATCCAGCACCTTGATACGGACAGTCTGATAGACAAAATCTGCTAGAATACTTTGCTCCCTTGATGGAAATGGAAGGTACCTTGGAACCCATACCAGCTGTTTGTGTTTCTTTTGTGGTAGGTTTCTCTGGGGTTTTTCACTGCAGAGCCCTTTCCTACAGGTCTAGGGGAACACTGTGCAGTTTGGATATTAACCCTTTACCTATTACATGTGTTTCACATATTCTCTCCACTTGGCTGTCTATACTTTAATTTTGTTTATAGCTTCTTCCAGCATGAGTTCATGAAACTGAATTTGTTAAACATTTTAAGACTTCAGGATTCCTTGTCATGTTTTTAAAAGGCCTTCTCTAGGACTATAAAAATATATTACTTTATTTTCTTCTACCATTTAAAGACTTGAAATGTAGTGTGTGGTATGAATTAGGGATCTAAATATATGTATGCATTTCCCCCAAAGATTGCCAACCTGCTCAAGTCTGCATCCTGCGGAGCCCATCTTCCCCTGCCAGCCTGGCCTCGGCCGTTATCACATGTTAGGTCCTCTTGTGCATGTGGATCCACTTAGGCGTTTCCTAACACTTTCACAGATCTGCCGAGGCAAACACTATGTCTTCTTAAAAACACTTCTTTGCCACTCTGCTAATTTGCTCCTCTGTGTGAACTTTAGAAACAACTTTTCAAGCTTTAACCAGTTCTCTTGAGATTTTATTAGGACTGCACAGTGGTGTTACATTAACTTAAAGGGAATTTTTGTTACAATAGCAAGTCCTTTTTCTACTGTGTATATCAGTAAAGCTTGCTCACTTGCCTCATGTATAATTTCATTTATTTTTATCTTGTATTTTTTAGATTGTGATACAATTGGAAAGGTATCTTTACATATAATTATATATCTGACTAGAGCTATTATATGGGGAAATATTCATTTTTGTTGCTTCATATGCTAATGTAAGTTCAACCTTACTAAAGATCTTCTATTGGATTTGGCTCGAATGAGTGCCTCCAAGGTTTGTGTGCTGGAAGCCTGGTTCTCAGTGTTGTAATATTGGGTGATGAAATCTTTTGTTGTTATTATTAATAGCATATATTGATTATGTAAAGTGCTTAGATCATGTCCCCCATTATCTATTTTTATCTGCTCTAACCCTCCACTGGTCCTTTCTTCTTTCCATACTGTCTTTCCTCTACTTTTAGCCTTTTATTAAAATTTTAGGTTCTGCATATGGACAAAACTTATGATATTTGTCCTCCAAAGCTGACTTACTCCACTTAGCATGATGACATTTAGCTCCATCTATTTTCCTGCAAATGACATAACTTCATTCTCTTTATTATTGTGGACATACCACACACACACACACACACACACACACAGTTCTTCCTCCATTCATCCACTGATAGGTACCCAAGCGTGGCTCTTGAATAGGAGCAGTGAATGCAGAAGTGTAGCCATCGTTATAGTATATGAACTTAGATTTCTTTGGGTATATGACAGCCCTAATTGTAGTTTTTGGAAGACCCATTAATTTACATGAAAGGTGATGCAAGACAATTAACTAATTTAATTGCTGCCCACAGGAGGGACTGGTCTAGTTCTCATAGGACTTGAGTTAGTTCATAGAAAAGTAAGTCATTATAAAAAGAGAATGCCTAGCTCCCAAATTCCTGATATTCTGCCTCTTGGCTGTGATTCCTCCTGCATGTGTTTTCACTACTGCAATATCATCGACTATGAGGCCCTCACTAGAGCTCAAACAGGCTCAACAATCTTGGGCTCTCAGTCTCTAAAGCCAGCAACTAAACAAACCTCTCTTCTTTAAAAAGTATCCAGCCTTGGATATTTTGCTATAGCAACACATCATTCATTGGTCCTGACATAGCCCATGTGGAGATGGACAGATGGGTTTTAGTCTTCTCTGCTATTGACATAATGAATTACACTGATATCCTAATAGTGCACTACCCTTGTCTTCATGGATTTCTGTTCCTTTAGCACTTGGCTTCTCTGTTAAGAAGTGTGACAGTTACATGCTGTTTTAGGCTTTCTTATTTGGCTTGGGTTATAATAGTTAATCTTGCTTGGACTAGGCCTAGATATTTCCTACCTTTGCTTTGCTTAGGAAACATTCAAATTGAGAATGATAAAATTTGCTCCTTTAGGAGAGAGGCACTTTTCAAGAATTAGATGGCAGGTTGAGAGGTGGAGAGGTACCTTAATTCTGAGGTTATTTTCTATTCATGTGATCCAGCTTGAGTCAATCTGTTAAACTTGTTAAAAATTTCAAGTTCTTTACTAAGATGAACATTAACCTCCTGCTATCAGCCCCTTCCCTGCAATGAGACTGAAGAGCTTCCTAGCATGGAGCTATAATCCCAAAGAGATGTTTCAATCTTTTGTTTAAGTCTGTGTTGGGTTTTGTCCTTGCTCCTGTTTCTATAACAGGAGCAGAAACATCTGTTTCTTACTCACTCACTTGGTTGCACTTTTCCTTAAACCTTGATTTGTGTGCTGGGAACAGATGAACTGTTGGTCTTGTAGGTAACTTTAGGGTACACTTTGTGCCCTGTAGACACCTCTGGTTATACTTGCTGGCTTCTCTATGCAGCACTCTCACTCTCACTGGCTCGTCTATGTAGAGCTCTCACTCTCACTGGCTTCTCTATGCAGTGCTCTC
>JADRCD010128618.1:0-15660 GCA_019843815.1 Montemys delectorum | reverse complement strand
TCCTCCTCCTCCTCCTCCTCCTCCTCCTCCTCCTCCTCCTCCTCTTCTTCTTCTTCTTCATCATCATCATCATTATTGTTATTATTGGTTAGCACACAAGAAAGGGGTTTCATTGTGACCTTTCCATACCTACACATCATTACACTTTGCTCATATTTACCCACCTACTCTACCACTCTTTATTAACAGGTACATATCAAAATGTTTGCTGGGCTTTAGGCAGACATGATTTTGAGCTGTTTTAGTGTATGCTGAAAAATAAATTCACTAAATTCTTTCTGGAACATGTGAAAAGTAATATGACAATTTGGCTCTTTTGTTTCCCTCTTTCTCTGTTTCTAAACACTAGAAAGTGAAAGTAGAGCCAAAGGCTGAGTCATCATGCAGAGTCTTCCAGAGTGACCTGAAGGAACAGCAGCTGTTCTTCACTAATGACAGGTTACCAAAGAAGAGACAGACTAGACTGCATGCTTGACCCAGGACATGGTAGAATTTGCTAGATGAATGAACTGATAGCACAGTGAAGGTTTCAGAGTGATCACTGTAACAGCACATAAAATAAATGTTTCCATGAGCTTCACCTGCACCCACCTTTGTGACATATTTCAGATTTTTATACTCTACACTCTACTTTAGATACCAATACAACCCAAGGCCTGATAACAGATGCTAAAATTTACTGAGCACTATTGTGCCAAGCACAATGTAAGTACTTTGTATGTATTTCATATAGGCATACCATCCTACATATTAACAGTATAGGCCTGGAGCTGGGGAGAGGCCTGCTGTGCTCAGATTCCTAGGGTGCATATATGAAAGGTCAGGCACATAGACACTACATTTGGAATCACAGTGTTGGGAGGCAGAGGCAGTCACATCTCTGGAGCTCACTGGCTGGTCAGTTAGGCCAAATGGGTGAACACTAGGTTAAGTAAGAGACCCTGCCTCAAAAATAAGATGGTGAGCTATTGAGGAAGACACCTGAATCTGTCTTTCTCTGCACACACACCTATTTAGCCATCATACTGGGAGACCCTCTGAGAAACTGGAAGAAATAGCAACTGTTGTCTACCAATGATGGGATTTTCAAGCTCACAGCATAGTCAGTGCTGGTTTAGAGCTGCCCACTTACTCACCACCTCATTTCTTGTTCTTTAGCTTAGCTGCAGTTTTTTTTTTTAAATCAGTTTCTTTCTAAAGTACACGTTTTAGAGCCTACCCTTCCCTGTTGTGGTGCAGAGGGTTTAGCTCCACATGCTCCTCCTGCCCAGCCAGAATTCCCTCTGTGAGGATCTGTTGGTTCCTTTCCTCTGGGCCGACAGTGGCCTGATCGTACCTTCACTTTTAGAAGAAATAGCATACAGTGACAATCTGATTGCAACTCTCTCTGATTTCTGGAGACATAGTTTCCTGGCTCTTCACTTCTGTAATCACAGCTGTCAGCTGAACTCTTAGCTGCCACTGTCTCCAAGTACAGAGATCTTCTTGCTATCTCAAGCTCAGCAGGTCTACTGTGTACAGATAGGTAGAGATGGTTTTTAAATTTTTAACCCAGAGTCTGGGGAGATGGCTTAGTGGGTAAAGTGAGGCCCTGAGTTTTGATCTGCAAAACCCATGTAAAAGCTGGGTATAGCAGTTTTGAAGGAGGCCTGTACAGAGAAGTATACCCCAGGGCCTCATTGGCCAGCCAGTCAAATGGTGAACTTCAGGTTAGTGAAATACTCCATCTCAAAAAAATAACATTGACAGAAATAGGAAAGTTACCTGACATTGTCCTCTGCTCTCCACATTTATACCAAATCTGCACAGCACATACAAGTGATATAAACAGAGAAGAATTCGTCTGTGATTTGCTGTGTGTTCTCAGTCTGAAGGTGGACTCTTTAGTCATTTCTGCAAGCCTCACTATTCTTCATGTCTTAGTTTCCACATACTTCCATATGTTTTTGTTCTGCAGCACTGCATTCTGTAAGCTGTTTAATTTTATTTTCTAATTTTATTCTTCATCTGGTTCTGTCTAATGTACAATTAGCTACCTACAACTTTTTAATTTCTGTGTTTTTATTTATGTTATATTGTCTTTTGCAAATGCTCATTGCTGGTTTAATAACTTTGCTCCACAGGCATATATCCTGTCTTCTCCCCTTATCCAACAGTCAATGTCTTTGTGTCTGATGGCCCCACACCTGTGGCCTTAGGAGACTGGCTCTGTAGACAGTCTTTCATGGTGACTTGTTTTCTTAGGCTTTGAGAGTTTAACTCGAAGGTAACTGAGAAATTCTCTGTGAGGGATTTTACTGTTTGGATTAAGGGAGGCTCCTTCCCAAAGGATCCACCTTTGTTCCTGTTTGATGCCCAGATGCTTAGCTGAACCCAATGTTTTCCTGGCCACTCCACTTGGCTAGTGCAAATTCCTGCTGTAAATCCATCAACTGCTCTAAAGATGTTGCTGCTGCTGCCTCTGCCTCCTTGTCCTCCTTTTCTTCCTCCTCCTCTTCCTCCTATGCTTCCTCCTCCTTCTCTTCTTCTTCTTCATCTTTTCTCCTCCACACATTTTTAGGTTCAGATTTTGGACTTGCCTGACATTAAGGAGGGACGTAGCTTTTGAGGTAGAGCCCCTGGTAGGAGGTGTCTTGGCTGGTTGGACAGTCCATCTTGGGTCCACAGCTCTCTCCTTCTGTGGCTCTGGGGGTTATAAAACCTAAGCAAGTTCAGGGTGAAAGACAGCTTCCTGCCCTCAGCTTACCTCTCTACTATTTGCCACTTCAATGTCTTGTCAGATAATGGTGCAGTGTGAGAGAAGCCTGGGTCCTCTGGTCCCTGAGACAGGGCTGTTTATGCAAGTCTGCATAGTCCTTGTAGGGTTGGAAATCTACACTGTGCTTCAGGGTTTCTACTTGAAGAGTGAAAAAAAGGAAAGTCCTTGCATCCTTTATGGGCACTGTGAGGTTGATACATATATGGCATACAGGCAGTACAAAGTGTCATCACCACCATTACTGTCTGACTGTAGCATCATGATGAGACCTCACAGTGCTGGCTCCTGCTTTACAGTATTGCTCTTATTCATTACCATGTTGTAAAATCTAAGTCTGCAACATTTCATGTTGTATTAACATTTCTGCTAATGTATTCATTTTATGAAGCTTCCATTTAAGTACACAAAATACACAAATGTATGTATAATGATGAATGGCAGATGCATCCTATCAACCTACTCTCCTGAGCTAGGACCAATAGAGGAACAGGGAGGAGCTACAAACCAACCTACTCTCCTGAGCTAGGACCAATAGAGGAACAGGGAGGAGTTACAAACCAACCTACTCTCCTGAGCCAGGACCAAGAAGAGGAACAGGGAGGAGTTACAAACCAATCTACCTACAAATGTCTGTTGTCTAGCAGAGGGAGTCGGCGACCTTTGAGTGTGTTAGGGGAAGGACTGGAGTCACTGCTCTTTGCTCTTACTTAAGGCTGTGTGAGATTGAGAAGACTGCGTAAGAGGCAGAAGGCTTTTCAGTCCCAGAGTGGCCTTTATAGAGAGGATCCAACACTACAGATGATGTAAGAAGGCATATATCCACAAGTATAGCCAGAGAGCCGCCTTCAGTAAAATATTTCTTGATGTTAAATATGTGCACACTTAGAAAATATCAAAATCATTCTAAATATCACAAACATAAGTGCTCAGCTTACATTGCCAGTGTAAACATCCTGCAAGAGAAATGATCCCCTATTGATTTGTACATAACAACATTTTGCTGTTCTTAACAACAAAAGGAACACATTTGGCCAAATTAGGATTTGGAGTCATGGCAGCTATGAATGTATGATTCCTCAACTCCAATTTCACCCCTTAGCTGCTTGTAATAACAGATTGGGCTCTCAACCATGCTAAACAGTGAGTGCCTTGTTAGGCCTTGCCAGCAGAGGGCACTGCAGGGACATGGCTATGGCTCCTTCGTGGATTGCAGCACCAGCTTCATTTTCCCTGAAAGGACAGACAGCACTGAGTACTCACTTGCCTGTGAGTACTCAGGTGATTTACTCCTGCAGTGACACAGGGCTTTGCTGAGAGTCATCACTTCTCCATGAACCTCCAAGGCAACATTGGATGTTTATAAGTTCCAGGTCACAGGCTCACTTGACTTGCCCCCAGCCAGAGCCTTCCAGTATCTTTCAGAGTTGTTTCCTAGGAGTCTAGCAAATGTAGAGCAGCTGTGACTCAGGCAGCCCCCTAAGTTTCTGCTACCTCCACTGAGCTCCATCTATACCCTCTCCAAGCAAGCCAGAATCCAGCCTTGAGTAAGGACACCATTTGCTCTGTCTTCCCTTCAGTATTTTCTCTTGACCTCAGGGAGAGGGTGTCTCATTCCTAAGCATCTTAACTTTTTCAGCAGTAACATAACAAACAGAAAGTCCCACAGACAAGATTATTAAAAACATGGAATAAAACTATCTTCAGCTTGTGTGCATAAAATGCATATGAACACAAATAAATTTTGTGCTTAGACCTGGGTCTCCAAAGCATCTAATTATATATGTATATATATGCGAATTATATATGCATATATTCCAACTGCCCAAATCTTAATTATTTCAATGCCAGCAAAGCAAACATTTTGGAGAAAGAAAAAGACAAGCAAGCCTTTGTTGCTGAGGTCTGATACCTCTTGGTGAAATGCTGGCCAACTGGCATGGTCCTTACATGGACCACGGCAATGACACTGGAGCGCACTGAAAAGCTTACTTGATTCTCTTTTTGTACAACACGAATAGATTCCAAGGCTTAAGCTAATTTAAGTACTAAATACTCTTCCATGCCTTGTTGTTTCTTCCTATTACAAAGAAAAGCTAATTTTTAGTCTATAATTCCAAAATAATGAATAGAATATTTTACTACATCTTATTCTAAGTCATTTTATTTTATAAGAATTTGAGGATTCAGATTACTTCAGAAGCATAACCTACAGGTAAAAGTACATTGACAACTATGGATGGCTTACCTATATACTCAGTGACACTGAAGGGCCCAGGAGCAGATAGAAAGCAGAGTAGGAACTGTGGCATAAAAATGAAGGAGGAACCCTCCTTTAATAGCCTGGAATATTCTTCCTTGAATACAGGAGGAAAAGGGGGAGGTTTGGTAGCAAAAGGCAATAAAGATTTTCACAAGGAGTCACCCTTGTGACCACTGCCAACATCATCATGTAGATTTGCAATGGAGAGCCCTTGTATTTATGGAAGAAGCCCAAGTATATTTAATAACAAAATAAATTGTATCCATTTTGACTTGGGTTGAATCTGAACTAAAATATAAAACAAAACCACCAACCAAGTAGGAGTTACAATACAAAAGTATACAAAGGGAATAATGTATTGAGTGTGCTCTATCTGAAGTATTTCTCCATATTTTAGGGTATTGGGAAAAAAAAGCAAATATCTGGGATTACATTTTTTTCCAGAAATCTGATTCACCACTATGCAAATAATTTGACATTTCAAAAAAAAAAGGGTTTTCAGTAACATTTGAGGTTCTCTGAATAAATAGTTTCCAATTTATCTGAGTCTCTCTGACATGGGGGAGGCTTCGGGGACAGCAGATGTTTGAAGGCAGCATGGTGGAATTTTAAATGTAATGAGTTGCACATCACAGAGAAGCACAGCACATCTCTGGACTCCCAGAGTGTTCTACTCTTTCTAAAGTTCTTCTAAAAGGTCAAAGCAGTCTATGATGATAAGTAACTGACAAGAGGTAGAAAAATGAGGCACCTTGTAAATTATCATTCTTTAAAACTACAAATGACTGAGGTAGGCAAAATTTATGTGCATCACAAAAGGTATGGAACTAACACTACTCGATGAACAGAAAAACCTGGCTACACATTTTCTTATTTCCATCTTTTAATTTTAAGTAAGTTCATTTCCCACAAAAATTGAAATGTATTTTAAAGCTCAGCATTTTCTGTTAACTGAAGAGCAGGAAACCAACATAAAATTTAAAAGAAGGAAACTATGTAAAAATCTTACATGAGCAAACATTTTTTCAGTTCTGACTCTCGCCATGTGAACAGAAAGCAACATTTCTGGAAACTATGAGCGGAAAATGAAGGGAGAGAGAGGCATTCTCTGCCCAGTTAGCAGAGAACTAGTTGTCAGGAAATGGTCTAGGCAGAACGGCTTTGATTACCTGGCGTATTACCTCTCATTAACTGAATTCTAACAAGGACAGAAACAGATCTCACCACAAGCATTTTGAAAATGGCTATATGCTTTATAAAGGAACATGGACTGGGTCTTGGCGTGGGCTGGCCAGGGTTGGAAGAGAGGAGGCATCCACCTCACGGTGGTCACCATCCATCCGGTTACCAGCAAGAGGAACCCTAAGCGCCACGTGGTGGTCTCTACTGGGAAAACACATGCTTGTTTCCAGGCAGCTGGTGCAGTCATAGCACTACAGGATGGCTACTCCTGCTGTGTGTGTTGTCCTTGTTGTTTTAAGATTCTAATTGGAAAGTCAGACTGTGATTCCATTTTATGACTTCAAAGAGATAACAGCCTTTTAGAGAAACTTCTGAAAAAGCCCCTCACACTGCAGCCAAAGTTGGCCTCAGCTCAGTCAGAACCAAGGAGGATTAGCATTTGGAAAATCTAGGTATTCAAGACCACGTACATCCCCTCCAGGTAACCCCTTTGTACAGGCTTCACCCAGACTGGATGAGTCTCTGCCAAGCCACTGCCATCCCCAGCTATGTAGAGAAGAAAATGCTAGGTCTGTGTCCACTTGGCACCCCAAGCAGGCTCTCATTTTCCAGACCACAGAGGATGGGCAGGAAAGACTAGATTTGAACAAAGCCCAGTTAGGATAAACAAGCCCTCACTGAATGTTTCCCTGTCTCATCAGCACTGTCCAGGAGAAGGTGAAGTATTCCCTTATCATATTAATTTTACCAAATATTTGGTTAAAATCTAATTTATGAAAAAGCTACTATCTGGCCCTTGTCCTGATCCCAGTGCTCGGCTGCTAGAATTCTACTAACAACACTGGAGTATACTAATAAAGCTTTACTAAGGCCACATAAAAAGTCTCATGAGTAGGCTAAGTACAGAAAATACAGAGGTTGACATTTTAGATGCCTTTCTGTATAGGCAACAGAGAGGAATTACAGGCCTAGGGAATTTTGATAGAGAAAACAAGTTAGACTCACATACAAACAATTTGTTTTTAACTCAACACAAGTCTTTTAACAACTATTTTTTAACGAGATATTTTCCTTAGAGCTGCAAAAGCCCTACTCTGAGGGGCCCAGGCCATTGACTGAGTTATCCTTAGGTGCATTTATGACACAGCACTTGATACACACTGGCAAATTCCTCACATTACATGATTAAGTCCTGTGAATTCACTCATTTCTAAGAAAATCCCAGAGAGCTGGAAATCAGGTCCCCAACTCAGAACTCTGTAACAGACTATAGGCATTGTGGCTCCATCAATGTTCCAGCTGATCAGCCATCTGATGACCACTGTGTGAAATGGTTACCTGTAAACTCAAACCTGTCAGTGGGCTTGAGAGGCACACGCATTTACAGTTGATTTCTAATTTAAATCTCAATGCCCTTTCCAGTCCTGTTTCTACATTTTGTGTGTCTCTCTGGCACCAACAGGGGAGAAATGAACTTAGCTTCAACTCACCTGTTTTAGAAATAAGACAAGTGGCTGATGGAGTGTGCCCCAGGTTTCCTGGGACACTTGAGGCTTACTTCATAGCACTTAACCATGGAGTTAAGTGTCCAAGTTACAACATACACACTAGTCTTGGGAGAAACTGCCCCACTGCCTCTATGCTCCATCCCTGACCTTGAGGCCTAGACCCTGGAATGACGCCAGAGCCCAGGCTCCTCCTAGCAGTCACTCTGGACTGCTCTGGCTGCCCTTCTTCTCCTGCAAAGAACACTTTGTAATCCTACCCCACACACAGAAGGGAGAGACATCCTGGCTGTAGCCCAGGAAAGGGGGCTTTCCTGTTGTTCTGCCCTTGATGGAGCCTCCCTCACAAACAGCTGGGATCCTTTTTCTTCGTTTATTTTAAAGCAATTAAAACTGCAGCTTGATATCGTTATGGTAATCTCTCCATGCTGTGTTTAGACTAACCGTTCCTTACTTAAGACTTCACTCCTCTATCTTACAGAGAGTACCACCTAGAGGCACTGTACACTTCATGAAAGTGACTTGAATTTTATGTCTAAAAAAAGTCGTGGGCTGGTGAGATGGCTCAGTGGGTAAGAGCACCAACTGTTCTTCCAAAGGTCCTGAGTTCAATTCCCAGCAACCACATGGTGGCTCAAAACCACTGGTAATGAGATCTGATACCCCCTTCTGGTATGTCTGAAGACAGCTATAGTGTACTTATTTGTAATAGTAAGTAAATCTTTGGGCTGGAGCGAGCAGGGATTGAGCGAGCGGAGGGGTTGGGGGAACGTAGGGGAGAATGGGGGGGGGGTTGACCAGAGCAAGCAGAGGTCCTACAAGTCAATTTCCAACAACCAGATGAAGGCTCACAACTATCTGTACAGCTACAGTGTGTACTTGTATACATAAAATAAATAAATAAATCTTTAAAAAAAACCCCAACTACTTGGAAATGAGTTGAGAGCACATATGTGGGAGGAGCTGAGAGCACACATGTGAGAGGAGCTGAGAGTACACATGTGGGAGGAGCTGAGAGCACACATGTGGGAGGAGCTGAGAGCACACATGTGGGAGGAGCTGAGAGCACACATGTGGCCATGTTCTCCTTGCCACTGCTTCTTGTCTACACAGAAAAGAAGAAAAGTTTCTAGATATTGGCAAGGATTTTATGAAATATAGGTTGTTGCTTAACAAATGTTTTTGAAGATATATTTTGACTATCCACAGAGAGCAGATGTTTCTGTAAGCATTCCCCCAGCCCAGACACTGCAACCACCAGTATGATTATGCCCAACATCTGGCTTTTGGGCAGGCTACCACTAGAGTTCTGAAAGCATCCAACTCTTGCTCCACTTTACCAAAGTTCCCCTCCCCCACACTTTGTCCCAAGGGTGAATAGAAGGGCCTTGCAGCAGGAAGTCAGGTAGGAGGAGGCCTTGGCATCCCAGCAACAGAGAGGCCCAGGGGCAGAGTGTGCAGGTGTCAGGAACAGATCAAATTCTCGGCACACCACTTGGCCACAGAGCCTACAGTTTCCTAAGGTCAAGGCTTAGTTCTTACTACATATTGAAGTGCCAAGGTCCTTCAAAATCTCCCATTAAAACATGAGCTCCTCAAGGGCACACTGCAAGCTTTTATTCTTCTCTGTGGGCCCAGCACTAGTGCACTGCAGACACACCATAAATCCGATTGCCTGGAATGTAAGCTCTGAATATCTTCATGGGAATGAGGCCATGACCAGCAGGCATCTTAACTGGAACTAGCTGGCAGGCAACAGCAAGATAAACACAGCATGCCTGCATGGCTGGTGCAGCTGCCCAGTATGGATTCGGGTGTTCATCCCTGTGACCTATGCAACGCAGTGTGCTGAGCAGCAGCAGTTGGGATATGAGAACCAATGAGGAGCCACTGAGAGAGCATTCAAGCACAGTAAAGGGTGACACCCCACCACACTGAAAAGAGACACAGTTGAAGTCAGGCTCCAGTCATATTTTAAACACCAGCACAAAGGCAGGCCTTGAGTGGACACCCTTTATGGCTACAGTCAAATTCTTCTAAAAATCCTGTCTTGACCACACCTCAAAAATCTTTAATCCTCCTCACAAACTTTTACAACTGAACTCTTGCTTTTCTTTCTCACTCAACTATTGGAGAGGGTTTTAAAAAAATAAAGTAAATATATTAATATACAAAAGTTAATACTCTTCATAAAAGTATTTTTAACCCAGCTCTCAATCTGCCAAGATGTCAGGGTGGCCTTCCATACACTGTGTGCCACCCACAGACCCATGGACAGACCTTCCAGTAGGGACAACACTTACAGTTGATTAAGGGACCAGAAGGTAATGACAAAAATAACGCTTGGTTGACAAAAAAGCAGGAGGTGTGGCACAGAAGGGCACACTGCTCACAAACAGGCTGCGTGCAGAGAAGGTTGCTTTTGGTTTGCTCTTTGCCAGGTACTGCAAGAGAGATGCATTCCCAGCTCAGCTCTGGAGCACTAAGTTCTTGGACTTATATTCCAAAGATACAGGTCCAAGATACTACTAACAATAAAAAGGACAATGACAAGACAGAAGATGGTAGCCTCTAAAAGAAATTCCTGACACTGTAACTTCACACAAACATCATGCCTGAAGTCTATCGGGGGCAAAGCTCCTGAATTCAGCACATCTTCTGCTCTAAATCTACCAAAGGGAAGAACTTTGGAGCAGATGAAGGAAACATACATTGCTTGCATAAACTGGGAACAGTGTGGGGTGAATGTCTTTAAACCCAGGCCTTGCTGCTCACTGGTATCAGCAGTGACTGTGCCCAGAATGCCCAGCCCTTTCCTTATAGTGTGAAAGTATGGTGATGTTGCCAGCCCAGGGTGAAAACTGACTTGAAACAACTGCAATAATCAAGCTCCCTTGAGACCCCTGAACTACGTGAAAGGGCAGATGTAAGGAATAATTAATGCAATTCAACGAGCGGCTGGAGCCCACACAGCACTCAAGTTCACAGAAAGTAATTGCTACCACATTTGGTATGGATTCTAACTATCTGAGAGTCCACCTTAAACAGATCAAAAAGCCGAAAGCCAGACTGCAAATGCAGACTGTCACTGAAACAAGTGTCCTTAGACACACTTGAGGAAACTTTTAAAAACTACAACTGTAGGAGTTAGAAAATGTATACACAAAAAGAAAATATATACATCCCTCATAACTCAGCTCCTTTTCACCACCCAAAAAACTAACATATTACAAGTAAACATAAATGCTTCACAGAAGCGTCACAAAACTAGAATGAGTTAAGTGAACAAGTTACTATTCTTTGTATATTCAATTTTTATTATCATGAATAGTTTTAAATTATTTATATACTATAAATGCACATATATATGCATATTATATGTATATGTATATATGTACACTACCCAAATGTTATTCTGGACACATATTTTAAAAAATGTTTACATTTTGTGAATGACACAAAACCACCTACATTTAGGGAAAATACAAAGACAGCCTCTCTTGCTTGGCCCCTTCATTCCAGCTAGTTGATGGCTTTGATGTACAGACAGGTGACTAACAAGCAGCAGATAAAGTACGGCTAGTCTCTCACACAAATTATATAGCACTACTGACATCTAGATTTCACTGATCAGAAGGCTCCCTGAGACAGGTACCATCCATGGCAAGAGGTCACAGAGGGCATAGCAGGGTAGGGCAGGTCTAAAGCCTAGCCTGAGACCTGGCTCCATCTCTCCTCGCTGCAGTATCTTCAGAGTCAGGCTCACTCCCCAGCCTGCCTTCAGCAGAATGCTGACTTCAAGCTGCTCACCACCATATTGTCTTACGAATGGAATCATCCAAGATTCCCAAGCCTAGCTAAGCAAAACTTTAAGCACACTTACTTTCTTGAACAGAACCTCTGCAGTTTGCTCTGTTTTCACTTTGGATTAAATAGAGGACTAAGACACCAGGCACCGACAATTTTCACAAACCACAGTCAAAAGCATGCTCCCATCAAAGGGAGGAGGAGCCCTCATGCCTCACTAAGTGGCTTCAGTCTGCACTGTTGTGCCTGCTTGGGAACAGTTATTCTCTAGAAGTAATTTCAAAGGCATACACCCTGTCTGCATAGAAGCCCCTGGACTTGTGTGTTGTTCTTTGTAGCAAAGAGAGACAAATGACTGTGAGAATCTTATACAGAGTGATGATGAAGAAACAAAAGAATAGCTTAAAAACACAATTAGAAAGAAATGATATAAAAAAATAAAGGAGAGCAGATGCCAAGCACACACTGCCTTTTAAATTGGTGTGGAGTCTCAAACAGGAAACCAGTTCTGGCTAGTTGGAAGCAGCAGAGGTGAGGCCCTCTCCTTGTGTCCTGATTCTGTGGATTTATACAGCACACAACTAACCTGCATTATGGAGGTCCCGGCACACTATTTTCAAGTGCCTCAGAGTGGTCCATGGACTGCTCTTTTTCCTGTCCAAAGACATCTAAATCATCTCATGTAAGCATGGTGACAAGTCCCTGTGAGGGTGTGAGGAGAGTGTAGGTGCAGGTCACAGGAGGAGGCTGACTTGTAGTTACAATTAGTAACTGCTGCAGTCAGAGGAACAATTACAAAATTCAGGTTGTAGCGTAGAGCTCAAGTGGAAAGCAGGCTTTGAATCTTGTGCACAGCATCTTAAAATTCTAAAGGGAAAGCGATGGTCCACAGGAAGAAGAATCCAAACTCAGCAAGCTCCAGGAAACTAAGGAGGGGAAGATAATAGGAATCTCTCTCTGTGAAGTAAGCTTCCTGTTTGTATAGAACAAAACAGATATGAAACAAGCTACTTGAAAAGACTGTTGTTTGGCATTTGGAAAGTTTTAAAATAATACTATCATGAATGTTTGAGGCTTTAACTGTTCTATGCCTCTTTTTATTAATGAGGTCATTCTTGCCTGGACAGCTGCATAAAAATACTCCTTTTTTAACAGCACCCAAACAAGACTGAAGTGACATGGCATTGCATAGTTCATTTTGGGACAATGCACTCACTGAGGATCCTTTAAGTGTTTATTACAATGTTTATAACAACAGTAACAATAGTTGCTGAGTTCTGCTCTCATTATCTGGGGAGAAATAAAGGATGAAAAAGGATGTGGTCCTGGAACTAGAACATACCTTTCCTTTGGAGAAGGACTGTCTCACAAAACACCAGCAGGAAGAGGGAGAGGGATTGACAGCCTCGGGGCCTCTCCACACCTGGGCCCTCAGTTCTGTCTTCAAGTCAATTCCACTCACTGTCCAGAGCAGCAAGGCTCCTCTGTGCCTCCTTCTGACTGTGAGACCTTTACTCACTCACAGGAAGTCATGTGTCTGATGGAGAACCATCCCATCCCAAGAATACTGAAATCACTAGTTAAATGCTAGAAAATAATTCTTAAAACTTGCATAGAGTAAATACAACCTCCCTATTCTCACTCATCTTGGCTTCTTCACAACTTTTCCTGTATAAATATATATTTTACGTTAGTTTTTCCCTCAAAATATAAGATTATGTAAAACTGCTTAAACAATTAGACAATATTATTCTTTTTAATTGCTGCATAGTATTCCCTATAGTCAATAAATATACTCTTTGAGCACTCTTGATATTAATGGGTATTTAAGTGAATGTAAATTTTTGCTTTTAAGAATTGTTTTATTTTCATAGGGTAGAAATCTAAGGCCTTCTGTGTCCTTAGTTGATTCGAAACTTAATTTGACACTGATAGTTTTGATCCCAGTGACATCAGATCATAAGTCATAAATAAGGTCCTAACAATCTCAGAACAGAAGAGATAGTAGAGAACACTGTTACCTTTAGAGCATTTTCTCCTCATGGGCTTATCCTGAGTCTGCTGTTTCTCCCAGCCTCAGGGCAGCAGAGATGCCGATGTGCCTAACGTGCATGCTTCTAGACCAGGTCTCAAGTCCTGTGGCCTTGACTGGATGGGGTCCCGCTGCAGTATTAAACTGCTCTAATTGCATTTTTCAAGCCAGCTGAAGGCTGACAGCTTCCGCTCCCGGCTCATTATCAGGGCACTTCAAGGGGCTCCATTATGAGTAGAGCACCTGGTCCAAATTTATTTCAACGGCCCAGAGAAAAATGGGAAGGTGCTTAATGTTCAACCACAATGGTGACATTTTTATGAGATAGCCAAGGTTCAGAAACAAATAAATGAAAGGTTTGAAAGGAGTATGAACAGAAACCATGACAATAAAAATTCAACATTAATATATCAACTTAAAACATATACCACCCATATACTTGGGGTAAGGCCAGGCTCAGCATAGACAAGCCAGCAAGAAAACAGAGAGGAAAAAAAGCCAACAGCCTCCTCCCCCTGTGACAGGCCTCCCTGGAAAGACAAATGGAATTCCAAGAACACTGCAGACAATCAGACTGAGATGTATACTCTGAGTCCTGGTTAAAATAACAACTTTCTCACCTCAGTGCACCCACAGGAGAATGAAAGAAAATTCCAGTAGAATTCGGGGTATCCAAAATGTATGCTGTCCCTTCTTTTCTCTGGTTTGCTACAAATTGCTGTCTTTCGTGTAAACATTTAAGGAAATACGTAAGTTAATCTTTACACACATGCTTCTCCAACAGAGTACTTGCAAATACGCGCTGAGCGCTTTTTAGTAAATGTACAATAGGGACCTTTTCTTAGGTAGGTCTCAGCAGCCCCAGAATAAACACTGCCCCGTGATGTAAATCCATACCTAGAGACACCCTCCCGTCAGGGGTGTGCTCTCTGTGCTGAGTGCTCGCAGAGGACTTAGTGTACAGATGGCAACCAAGTTTAAAGGCCAGCAGCCCAGCTGTAGTGCATTAGAGAGCCCTACCCTCCACTAAGAATTTGTTTAAAGAAACTTCTAAAATAAATATTTGTGTTCTTTCCCTAAACACAACAACGGTACTTACACTGGAACCTAAGAAAAGGATGAATGGAAACCCTGGCGCTGGCACTTATCACTGGGAATGCGGGCTCAACAGGGACTTCACCAGCTCAGGGGGGTTAGGAAATGTTTAGTCTCTTCAGAAAAAAAGAAGATAATTAATCACTACAAGGATTTTTTCAACTATTAGCTGCTTTTGGCTTTGGAATTTTATCTTTCTCAAGCATTTTCCTTATTAAGCAAACTATGAAGATGTGGAACACATTAATAAGCTAAACTATAAAGGCTTTAATTATTTTACTGATTTAAAAAGGCAGCTAGCTAGACACTGCCTATTTTTCACATACTGATTGTCCCCACTCTGGTCTCAGGTTTAAAGTCATGAATCCTAGGTAACCAGCCTGACTAGGCGATGCTACTTGAACCCTTCTTTTTTTTTTTTTTTTCCTTTCTACCAACTAATAAATATATGCTCTTAAAATTAACTATCTGATAGAATCACCTAGCTATACAAAGTGGCAGAACCCCCTGGAGTAAATCTGAGATTCATCCAGTGATTCACCACGTGTGGCAGACCACCCAGTGCCTAGGTCTCTGCTGGAGAGCTAGGAGAATCTTCAGCTGCTAGTGGGAGGGTGACTCGGGTCACTGAACTTCAGCATCATTTGTCCCTCTACTGTTCTCTTCCTTGCCCTTTGAAATTACTGCAGGAGCTGGAGTCCTGTGTCCTACAGGAACTTCCCAAGTTGACCATGGAGCCAGGCAAGGGCTGTTTGGGTTTTAAAGATCTGGGTCCTGCTTTCTCCTTCACATCGACACTCTCGTTACCCTCTGTCTTAGATTTTAAAGATGCACACCATATAATCTAGCTTGGAACAGCTAAGAGATCAGTGAGGCTAGGCATGGGTGTTTGTAGGAGGTCAGCAGTCCCATCCTTTTCTGTCTCTTTGGACCAGAAGAACATCACTCAAGATGTTTTGTCAAAAAAACAAACAACACACACACATACACACACACACACACACACACACACACACACACA
>JADRCD010128614.1:0-14644 GCA_019843815.1 Montemys delectorum | reverse complement strand
AGGAAGGAAGGAAGGAAGGAAGGAAGGAAGGAAGGAAGGCAGGCAGGCAGGCAGGCAGGCAGGCAGGCAGGCAACCAAGCTGTGGAATTGTATGAAAGCAGAAAGAAAAAAGAGGGAGAGAAAGAGATAGAGAGAAGATGATTCTGACAGCTCTCAGAGACTGAGCCACTAACCAAACAGCGTGCATGGGCTGGACCGGATCCCCCAGCACATAGGGCTTTCGTGTCTGGCCACGGTGGGAGAGGAAGCTCCTAACCCTGCCGAGACTTGATTGCTAGGGGTGCTGGGGGGAGCACCCTCTCAGAGAAGGGGAGGGGTTGAGGGGTGGGAAAGAGACTGGGAGAGAGGAGAGCATTTATGATGTAAATAATTTAAAAAAAAAAGAAGAAGAAGAAGAAGAAAAAGGTGTAGGACTGAGCCCTGAGAGTAGCCACCAACTCAAGGTCCTTTTACCACTCTCGATGTGCAGTGCCATCCATGAAGTAGGACCTCAGCCCCACTCACAGGCTGAAATAAAATGGATGTGAAGATGGCCTGGGGACTCCGATAACTTGCCTTCCTCTCTCTTCCCACAGTTGGTGAGTCTAGCCAGTGAAGTCCAGGATCTGCATCTGGCCCAGAGAAAGGAGCTAGCCTCTGGCTTCAGCAAGGAGCCCACCTTGGGGCTCCTGCCCGAGGTCCCCTCCTTGATGGAGACACTCAGCTATAGCTACTGTTATGTGGGAATCATGACAGGTAAGGAGCCTGCCCAGCACTTCTGGATCACCCTCTGCCTCACTCTACCCAGAGTTCTGTTCCTGTTTTATGTCCCTGACTCTGTCCTAGGCTACCTGTACTATGTCAGCTACTGTCCTGTCAGAGCACATCTGTCTACTGTGGGGACTAACCCTGAAGCATTACTTCCTTTTCTCCTCTTAGGGGGCCAACAGGCGAGTTAAAGGAGATAGGCCTGTGTAAGCCTGGGGTTTCTGCCATCTGTGGAATAAATATTCGCAACTCAGGATCTTTCAGTTTCAGAAAATGTATCTTTTTCTGGGAGAGTAGGATGCTGGGGCCACACAGTAGTTCGAAGATTAAATGTTTGTGCCAGGCAAATGCTCAAGAACTGAGTTATATATCCTAGCCTTTTTGTTTGGTTGGGTTTTAGTTTAGACAGGGTCTCACTATATAGTCTATGCTATTCTGAAACTCTCTATGTAGCAGGGTGGCCTCAAAACTCACAGAGATCTGCCTACCTCTGCCTCACAAGTCAATTCTTTACCTTCTTGTTTGTTTTGTTTTATTTGTTTTTTGAGACAGGGTTCCTCTGTGTAGCTCTGACTGTCCTGGAACTCAACTCTGTAGACCAGCTGACCTCGAACTTGCAGAGATCTGCCTGCCTCTGCCTCCCAAGTGGTGGAATTTAAAGGTGTGCACCACCATGACCATGCAACTTGTTTATCTTGAGACCTCTATAGGCCTTAGCCATTTGATTGTCCTACCTTAGCTTCTTGGGTAGTTGACATTACAGGTATATACCACCTGACCTGACTCAGATAGTCATCATGATGGGTTTATTTGGTGCTAGGGACTGACGCCAGGGCATGCCAGGCAGGTTCTCTAACAACTGAGCTACACTGCTAGACATACCGCACAGGTGTTGGCTTTGTTCCTTTGTTTTTAACTGTTTACTGTTCCACCCGCCCTGCGAGTGTGTGCCTTAGCTCGTGCATGCATGTTTCGTTGTGCATGTGGTAGTCAGAAGACAATGCTCTGAAATTGGTTCTTGCCTGCCGTCTTGTAAGATCAGGGATAGACTCCCATGGTCCCTTCTGTGTGTACGCCTTTACCCACTAAATCATCGTGCTTTGTCTGACTGGATGTATTTTTTTTTAAATGTGTGTGTGTGTGTGCGCGCGTGTGCGTGTGCTTGCTTGTCTTCCTCTCCTGGCCTCTGTGTCACGATGCTCATAGAGGCCAGGAGAGGAAGTTGGATTCCCTGGAACTGAAGTTACAGTCATAAAGCACCTAACATGTGGATTGGGACCCAAACTTGGGGCTTCTGGAAGAGCAGTAAACATTCTACATTGTAATCTCTCCAGCCTCTTTTGGTTTTTTGTTTGTTTGTTTGTTTGCTTTTTGGTTTTTTTCGAGACAGGGTTTCTCTGTGTAGCCTTGGCTGTCCTGGAACTCACTCTGTAGACCAGGCTGGACTTGAACTCAGAAATCTACCTGCCTCAGCCTCCCAAGTGCTGGGATTAAAGGTGTGTGCCACCACCACTGGGCTAGCCCCCTTTGTTTTGTCTGAGGCAGGGTCTCCCTGTATAGATAACCCAGGCTGGTCTTAATTAAACCGAGGACCTGGCTCAGCCTCTCGGAGTCTCAGATTATGGGAAGACACCACCATGCCCGTCAGATTCCTGATTTGTTTCTGTTGTTGTATGTGATCCTGGGGATTGAACCCAGAGCCTATGCATGTTAGACAAATGTTCTACCACTGTCCTACATTCCTCAGCCCTGGTTTTCTCTTTGTCTATTTTTTTATTACAACCCATCAGGCTGTTATTCACGTGTGCATCCATTTAAACTGCTTTTAGATATCCATATGTATCTGTAGACTTGTAAAACCATCCCAGTGTGGATTCGGTGGCAGACAGCCTTGTCTTTGAAAAGGAGCCACCTAACCTGTAGTCGTCAACACCAAACCTCTTCCATCACTGCAGACCATTGATTGACTTCTGTCTATAAAGGTGTCTCGTGTAGACGGAATCATACTCGTAGTCTGTGGTGAACATGCAAGGGCTTTAGCATCCATCCCTTCGTTCATTCCCATTGATGCTTCCTGGTCTATAGCCCATCATACCTCAAGAACCTGAACCGTCTCCTTTCCCTGCTGCTCTCCCCTCTACACCCCAGCCCTCTCAGCATCCAGAAGGAGCTTATGAAAAGTGGTCAGGAACCAGCTCCTCCCTGTAGGGATGTCTACACTGGTTTCCTGGTATCTGTCTGCCTCTCTCCCTCGCCCACCTCCTCTTCCCTTGGCCCTCATTTATCAGCTCTCTGTGTCTCCCTTTCTCTGTGGTTTTGAGCTCTTTCTGTTCACAGACCTCCTGTCTCAACTCCTCCTCTTACTCCCCTCCCCGCTTTTCCCATCTCTCCATCCTCCTCCACTCACCTTTCCCCGCCCCAGTAGGCTCAGATACACAGCATCCAACCACCTGCTCCTTGCCACCCTCCACAGGCCCATTCTTCCGCTACCGCACCTACCTGGATTGGCTGGAACAGCCCTTCCCGGAAGCCGTGCCCAGCCTGAGGCCCTTGCTGCGCCGTGCCTGGCCAGCCCCGCTCTTTGGCCTGCTCTTCCTGCTGTCCTCCCATCTCTTCCCACTGGAAGCTGTGCGTGAGGACGCCTTCTACGCCCGCCCGCTGCCCACCCGCCTCTTCTACATGATCCCGGTCTTCTTCGCCTTCCGCATGCGCTTCTACGTGGCCTGGATTGCGGCCGAGTGCGGTTGCATTGCCGCGGGCTTCGGGGCCTACCCTGTGGCTGCCAAAGCCCGGGCCGGGGGCGGCCCCACCCTCCAATGCCCACCCCCTAGCAGGTCAGGCGGCGGGAGGGAGGCTTCCCAAGACCCAGCAGGCCCCACCACCAAGGGTTGGCTCTGCCCCTAGTCGGGAAGGGAGCAGTGGTTGGTAGCCTATTGCCCCCCTGGTGACTATCACCTGCCTTCCCTGGCCACTAGGGAAACTATGTGTTCCTGGTACCTACAGATTGCCCCTTGTCGCTAGCACTTGTCACCCCTTGGTATGGCTAATTGTCCTCTATTGCTAGGGAAAGGAAAATGGTATCTTAGCAACCACATGCCTACCCTGTGTTGCCATGGAAGAGTCACCCCAAGATCCAGACTGCTCCCAGTTGCTAGAGATGCTATCCTTTGGTAGCAGTGGGTCCGTCATCTGTTGCTAGGGAAGCAGTTCCTTAGCAATTGGACAGCCCCTCTACTGAGAATGCTGTATCCCTAGCAACCAGGGTTCCTTCCTTCCCGCTGAGAGCCCTGCTGTTTGTGGCTGTGGAATCTACCCCCTACCCCCTGAACTGCCTGTCTTGCTTAGAGCCCGCAGCTGACCGAGGGATGTTCTCACACAGCACCTCCCAGTCGCCCTATTTCTAAGGAAGCAACAACGTTGGCTGCTCTCCTCCAGCTGTGGAGAGCACCACTCTCAGCATCCACAGGTTTTCTTCCCCGACTGCTGAGGCGTTCCCTTTACCAGTAAAGCTACCCCAGCCCCCAGCACCATCATTGCTGGGGAAGTCTCGAAACTAGTAACTCGAAGGTTCTTCCTACTTAGGAAGCATCACTCCTTGTTCACAGGGAACCGGTATCCCTAGTGACCCAGTAGTGAACCGAACCTCTGTTCCTAGAATCCATTGTCAGCCTTCCTGCTGGGGAATGGGACTGAAGCCTCTCCTAAATTGTAGACCAGTCCTTGGTAGGGTTGTATCTCTCCCCGGTTGTCATAAACGGCCATCCTGTTGGTGGTAATGGCACCCCCACCCATATAAACTAATGAGCACTGCCCTAGTAACTATGGATTGACCTCCCAGGGATAGAGGGAGGGTGTGCTGCAGTGAAGTCAGGCAGAGATTAAGTGCTGTTTTAAATCTACAAGTCCCACCGGTAAAGGATGCCTTCCCTCCCATGACATTCACATAGGCCTGGCATCTTTCTTGATAGCTGACGGTGTTGGTGTCGGAGACCCGGAAACCTGATATTTCTGGAGGGAACACTTCTAGAACAATCACAGGGAGCAGCAAAGAGGCCTGTTGTGAAAAGATTTTCTGAACAGCCTGGGCCTTGTTGCTAAGGAATGCCTTTTCCCTAGCAACAGAGATCATTGAGAGTCACAAGGCCTGGAATATCTCCATAGCAACCGTGAACCACCTTTTTAGAGTGGATACTTCCTGGCAGCTGCTCTGCCCCACAGTTCAGAAGGGAAATTATTCTCTATATTACTGAGCTTGGTCGCCAGTGAACTTGATAGCTTAGCAACCATAGCTCACCAAGGATTTTTGTGGCTGTATCAGGCCCTACTAATTACCAAGAGCACCCCACTATTAGTCAATTGTGCCCCACCTACTTGAGTCCCTCTGGCCTGTCCTCCCCAGTGGCCCCGAAAGTCACAGCCAGAGAGGGAGCCGTCGCCTGTCCAGAACCCCCAGTTTAGCATCGGGCTGGGACAGCAGGTGTCAGGAGGGGCCTGGCTGAGCTGCATGTCTGTCCCCATCCTCATCTCCACTCCCACCCCCACCCCCAGTCCGGAGATTGCTGCTTCCCTGGAGTATGACTATGAGACCATCCGTAACATCGACTGCTATGGCACAGACTTCTGCGTGCGTGTGCGGGATGGCATGCGGTACTGGAACATGACCGTGCAGTGGTGGCTGGCACAGTACATCTACAAGAGCGCACCTTTCCGCTCCTACGTTTTGAGGTGAGGGAGTCCACCTGGTATCAGAGACTGCAGAATGTTATCTGTCAGTACGACCTGTGGTAGTCTGGGGCTTCTCTAACTGGGCCCTAAGGCCCAAGGCTTATGGAAGTTGTAGTTTCTTGGGCCTCCTGAGGTAAATCCTCTGGGCCTACCTCATTCAGGCATAGTCAGTAAGTCAGTCTTGGATCCCAGATAACAAGATCAGGTTATTGGGCTACAAGTATCTTTACCCACTGGGCTATTTTGACAGAGCTTGCTTGTTTTTAGGCAGAGCTTCATATAGACTAGGCTGCCCTTAATCTAGATTGGCAGCCGACTGACTTTCAGAACCGGCTTCGTGGTGCAGGTGTGCACTACCATGCTGGCTTGTAGGTTTCTCGAGGTAAGGTCTCATTCTGTAGTGTGACTGGTCTGTACTTGTTATAGAAACCACACTGGTCCCAAACTTGAGCTCCTTCTGTCTCTGCTCCCTCAGTGTTGGGATTTCAGGTCTGTGACACCATGCCTGGCCAACTGCTTGGGTTTTTTTTTTTTTTTTTTAACTGTTTCTTTTCCATCCACCTGCTTCCCATCTTGCTCAAGTGTCTGCAGAATGGGTCTCTGCCACTCAGTGGTGCCTTCAACCCATCCAGTGGCCTGAGTGGTGGGACCTGCAGACTAGTCCTCAATCTGACCAACTTTTAAATTGTTCTCATTCTTCTGGGGTTTTGTTTGTTTGTTTGTTTGTTTGTTTTTGAGGCCAACACTCAACCCTTTGCAAACTGCCAGGTGTGATCAGTGGCCACAGAGATACCCTGATAAGTAATTAGTGATGACAATTTATGAGCTAGATTTGCCCAGCCATGATGGGAACTGTGGTTTAAAGAGTCACTCTTAGGAGCTGGATAGGTGACTCAGTGACTAAGATTGTGTATGGCTCTTGCAGAGGATCCTAACTCAGTTCCCAGCACTCACATCAGGGTTACAGCCACGTGAAACTCTAGCTCCTACGAATCAAACACACTTTGTTCTGGCTTACATAGGCACTGCTGTCATGTGCATAACTCCCAACTTGTGCGTGTGTGCACTCACTCATGTGAGTGCACACACACATATATACACAATTAAAAATAAAACTTTCTTTAAAAAATACTCACTCAGAATCAGGCATGGTAGCACACACTCACAGTCTGAGCACTCAGGAGACTAAGGAGGACGTTTGGCATCTTTAAAGACTCGAATGATGCACTGTGTGCCTGTGTGCACACCAGGCACTGGACTCCATCTCCAGCATCATAAAAAAATTAGAAACAATCTGATCTGTCGCTGTAGTGAGAATGCATGAGGGTGTGTGGGCAGCAGAGGTGAAACAGGAAGGTGAATGTGAGTCTTTGGATGTCCAGATGGGAGTAATGGAGGGAAGGAGTTCTTCAGTAGGCCTGACACTGGCTTTGAGGGGAAGAGTTGGGGCTTAGGTTGCTTGACAGAAGCAAAGCAGAAATGAAGCCTGCCTCCCAGGCAGCGGGTTGGTTGTCAGGTGACCCAGGGCACAGGAGAGCCTTTTCTGAAAGGGGGAAGGCCTAACAGGAAGAAGCTGGTGGGACATGTGTCAGGAAGAAGGACTTGAGTTTTATCTCATTAACTTAAAGACTATCGGATATCCTCCTGGGGATCATTGGAGAGGTAGACGGTAATGTGATGCTGGAAGAGGTGCTAGAAGTAGACACTGAAGCCAAATAAGGTGGTGCTCACTGCTCTGGGCAGGTGGCAGGGGATGGGTGGTTAAAGCAAGAGGATTGTGAATTCAAGGCCAGCCTAGATAACAAGGTGAGACATTATCTCCAAGCAGCAATAAAAACAAAACCAAACAAACAAACAAACAAAAACCATGGTGGTAACATGGTTTAACTGGTAAAGGCACTTGCCAGCAAGCCTACGTGGCTGTCATCTCTAAGACCTACATAGGGGAAGGAGAGAACTGACTATATAGCAAGTTGTTCTCTGAACAGTAAACATAATTGATGGCACACAGGAGTGCATGCACACACATGGATGAATACATAAATGTTAGAAGAGTGTGGGCTGGGGTGTTTGTAATTCAGTTGGTAGTAATTGCAAGTAGTGGTGTGTATATATAACAATACCACTTGGAAAGTGGAGACAGGAGGATCAGGAGTTTGAGGCAAGCAGGGGCTACATGGAAACCCTGTCTATTAAAAAAGGACATTTGAGTGTTACCAGTTATAGATGACACTGTTAAAACCCTGGGGATCAGGTTCAGGTCAAAGCCCAGGGCACCCCAGTATTTTGATCATTTATTTTCAATTAACAGTAATTATGCTATACCCTCGGGGGACGTATGGCAACATCTGGAGACTTTTGTAGTTTCCAGGGCCCCAGGCACACCAGCCAGCGCTTCATTGCTGTCTTAGTTAGGGTTCCTGTTGCCATGATAAAACACCACAATCGGAAGCAAGCTGGTCTTTTACAGTTGTCCATCATGGAAGGAAGTCAAAGCAGGAGCCTGGAGATAGGAACGGAAGCAGAAGCCATGGAGAAGTGCTGCTTGCTGGCTTGCTGTCAGTGGCTAGCTCAGTTTGTACCCTACACCCACCTATCCAGGAGTAGCACTGCCCATAGCAGGCGGGGCTCTTCCACATCAGTCATCAAAAAAATCCTCTACAGACTTGCATAGACCAATCTGATGGGGTTATTTTCTCAATTGAGAATTCCTTTTCTCAGGTGACACGAGCTTGTGTCAAGTTGACCAAAACTAAATTTAAAAAACAACAACATCAAAACAATATAGGAAAACCACTAAACTATCCCACTTCAGGAGACTTTTTTTTTCCTATTGCTGAGAGAGTTCCTTGGCGTTTACAAATAGAATTCAGATTGTGCAATAAACAAGATTCACTTCTGGTTGCCCTGCTGCCTCTCATCGTAATCCAGTCGGCATGGTTGTCATTTCAGAGAGTTGGTATGTCAAGAGGGACAAGTCTCTAAGCAGGAAAAGAACCCATGAGCTCATGGTCCTGCCAGAATTGCTGGTCACTACTCCGTTGGAGAATGTGGTAGAGAATGCTTCACTCTCTGTCCTCCTTAGCAGAGAGTCAGAACATGAATTTGTGGACTGAAAAGTTAGGGAAATAAGTTTTGGAGAGATGGCTTGGTGGTTATGAGCACTTGTTGCTCTTGCAGAGGATCTGAATTTATTCCCAACACCCACATGACAGCTCACAGCTTTAATTCCAGGGGAGCCCTCTTCTGGGCTCCAAGGGTATTGAGCATAGACATACAAGCAGGCAAAAAGCCCCAAATCATCTATAATTCCAGTTCTAGGGAATCTGATACTCTCTTCTGACCTCCTGAGGTGCTGGCCACACACATGGTGCACACATGGACATTTAAAATGTAATTATTAAAAAGCTGTCTCAGCATGCTAGGGGTGCAGCTTAGTGCAGCATTATTGCCTGGTGTGTGCAGGGTCCTGAGTTCAGTTCCCAGTGATGGTCACGGCCTCTTTGCCTTTCAGGATGCAGGAAGGAAGGGTGGGCCTGAACTCCTCAGTCTGAGGGAGGAGGGCTGAGCTCTGTACTCCTGGTTTGAGGAAGGGAGGCATGAGACAGTGAAGATTGGAGCTTGAACTTGTGTGTCCTGACTCAGTGTCTTTCTCCAGGAGTGCCTGGACCATGCTGTTGAGTGCCTACTGGCATGGCCTCCACCCTGGCTACTACCTAAGCTTCATGACCATCCCGCTGTGCCTGGCTGCTGAGGGCTATTTGGAGTCAGCCTTGCGGAGACATCTGAGCCCCGGGGGCCAGAAAGCCTGGGACTGGGTCCACTGGTTTCTGAAGATGCGTGCCTATGACTACATGTGCATGGGCTTTGTGCTCCTTTCCATGGGTGACACACTCCGGTACTGGGCCTCCATCTACTTCTGGGTCCACTTCCTAGCCCTGGCCTGCCTGGGGCTGGGGCTGGTTTTGGGTGGGGGCAGCCCCAGCAAGAGGAAGACACCATCCCAGGCCACCACCAGCCAAGCTAAGGAAAAGCTCCGGGAAGAGTGAGCTGTGCTGCATTGGCCTGCCATGCAGTTCAAGCTTTTCTTGGGAATTCCATGAACCAGGCTTTTTTTTTTTTTTTTTCCTTTACCCAGCAAGAATCCCTTGTTTGGCTAAGAGCCTGGAGAGGATTCCCTCTTCCCAACTAATTCCTCTGCCTTCTACTTAAAGCTAGGGTACCCTTCTCTTGGGTTCTGTCAGCATCTTCACCTTTTTAAACCTTCTGCTAACATCAGGGTATTACTATCCACCCTTGACCCTGTTATCTCTGCAGCAGTCTTCAGACGTTCAAAAAGCCACATTTCCCAAAATGCCCTTGCAGGGACCAGTGGTCATCTGGCATCTTAGACTCCCAGGGGGTCCCCAATATTGGGGCAGGAACTTCAGGGCCAGGTTCTGGAAGAGGGGAGGGATGTCCTTCTTGTTTTCTTCCTTGTTTTTATCATCAAACCAGTGTTTCAGAGACCATGATCTTACACATGCTGAGGAGAAACTGAAATGTGCAAATGACAAGCCCCAGGGGAACACGCTCTACAGTAGCTTCTGCCTGAGCCATTTCTGGGCTCCCCATACAACCTACCACCCAGTGTCATCCTTGGCCTGTGACAGGTCAGAATGTATAAATCTTTCCTAATAAAGTGTTACACATGCATCTGTTTCTGAGTATAACTGTGGGCAACAAACCGAAGACACACTGGCCCAGAATGCTGGTGTGGCATATCGGTGGTCCTGGCTGCCGTGAAGTTTGGCTAGCTCAGGAGGCTGTAAGGACTTCAATTCCCAGGAGACCTTTATAGGAAGTGTCCGGTACTCACTCAGGCCACCTAGTGGCCAGGTGCAGACCTGCAGCAGGCCCCTCCCTTACCTAAGGCAGTCCCCGCCCTGGGGGCCTCTAGAGACGGAAACAACGGGTACAGAAAGTACAGTACATCTACAAACATGGAAGAAAGTCCCAGGGAAGCCTGGGGCCAATCTCCAGCCTGGTCTAGCTCGCGGAAAGCCAGAACAGGTAGGAAAGAGTCCTGGAAAGTCGGGTCCATTCATAAAGGAAAGGAAAGAAGCTGAGTTCCTGAACCAGAGACTAGAAGCGGAATTTCATTTCCTGTGTTTCCTGTCAAGGAAACTCAGATCTCCCGAAGAAAAACAGTACAAGGACCTAGTTACAATCTTGGAGGAGAGAGTCAGGGATTGGGTCACTAATATCAGACATGTGAGGGGGGTTCTAAGCTCATCAGTAAGGGAACAGGAAGTTGTTGAAGTTTAGGTTCACACTTAGAGTAGAAGGGATGTGGGAGTTCATACTTAGAAACCTTGGGGGTAGAAGGGAGAGTCTAGGGCCTTGAACCCCAGTTTGAAGGCAAAATGATGGGATCTATAGCCCTGGATCTGAGGGAAGAGAACCCAAGTCTGAACTCCTAGGCTTGAGGCCTGTACCCCTGGGTCTGAGAGAAATAGGCTGGAGCCTGGACCCCTGCATCTGAAGAAGGTTGAGGCATGGGCTACTGGGTCTGAGGAAGGAGGACTAGGTCTGAGGGAGGTGGCCTGACGCCTTTTCCCCTTGCGTCTGAAAGAAAGTGGGCTCGGGCCTGGACTCTGGATTTGAGGGGGAAGGATTGTAGCCTGGACTCCTCTGTCTGTCAATCCTTTGTTTTCATGCCCAGGCCCATCACTGGCATCTGTGCTGAGTGATCTCCCCAGTGCTGCTACACTTCGATACCGTGGCCCTGGTGTGCTCCCTTGGGGGACACTAGAGGAAGATGATGATGGAGGAAGGAGCCTTCAGGCCTTTGCAGAAACTGCCCAAATGGAATGTCACCCTTCCCGGGAACTTCCCTGGCCTATGCAGGCCAGGCGGGCACACAGGTGAACACTTCTATTTCTGACACACCCTCCCCTGATTTCAGTAGGTTATTCTGTTTACTTCCTTGCCACCAGCTTGGTAGGGTTAGCCTGGGCCTGCTCTGAACCTTGTTAAGAGACTCAGGAAGACTCAATCATTTTTTATTTTTGTTTCTTCCCCTTCTCCCAAACTTCCTTCTTGTTTTATTTGTTTTTTTCTTCTCTCTCTCTCTCTGCGTGTGTGTGTGTGTGTGTGTGTGTGTGTGTGTGTGTGTGTGTATGTGTGTGTCCCTAAGATTATTCATGCATGTGCACAGCTTTCTGTGAAGCTCAGGGGACAACTTAAAGGAGTCAGTTCTCTCTACCGTCTGAGTTTAGGGATCCAACTCGAGTTTTGAGTTGGTCACAAATGCCCTTACGTGCCAGCCATTTTGTTCTGTTTTGTTGAGACAAAAGCAGAGTGAGGGTGGCACTCTGTAACCCAGGCTGACCTGAAAGCACTACTTATCACAATCGATGTCTAGTTTGCACTAATCCTTCTGCCCTCTTCTCCTAACTGAGGGACTACAAGCATGAATGATGCACCACAGTGGACTCCTTCATTTTCTTTTAAAAACATGTCACTAATCTGCCAGCCTGTCCTGGGACTCTCAATTCCCCTGCCTCAACCTCACTGTTAGGATTACAAGCATACACTACTAGACCTGGCACTGTTGTTATTTTATGTCTGGTTTCTTATGCATAAATTAGATTTGGCTCCTTTTTAATTGCTAAAGAGTATTCCAGCTGGGCAGTGGTGGCGCACGCCTTGAATCCCAGCACTTGGGAGGCAGAGGCAGGTGGATTTCTGAGTTCGAGGCCAGCCTGGTCTACAGAGTGAGTTCCAGGACAGCCAGAGCTATACAGAGAAGCCTTGTCTCAAAAAAAAAAAAAAAAAGAAAAAGAAAAAAGAAAAGAAAAGAAAGAAAGAAAGAAAGAAAGAGAGTATTCCAGTTTATGGAGACAGTACCCCGATGCCTATCCTCATTATATTTAATTGTTTCTGACTTCGGGTGGTTCCCGGTTTGTAGTTTCCAAGCCCTTCAATTTCTGACACTGACTCTGTTTCTTTCCAGGAAGAACCAGGCTAGAGAGCAGGTGGCTTCTGACTCTGAATCTAGGGCGGCCTACTGGACCCACCAGCTTTCCAGGACCAAGGGAAAAATGAAAGAAGGCTTTCAAACTCTACAGCCCTGGGCATGGACGCTGAAGAAAATTGGGGGTGTGCTGGGCTTTCAAGGAAGAGGCCTGGGGTCTGGACTCCTGGGGTCTGAGGCTAGAGTGTGGTTTCCTGGGTCTGACAGAGGGTGCACTGGAGACTACCCCCTGGGGCCTTCGGGAAAAGGGCTAGGTCCTCTAATCCCAGTCTGAAGGATAAAGGATAGTGCCTGAACCCTTCTGAATCAGAGAGAAGAGAACTGGAGTCTGAGAGAGGGGGATGGTTTCTGGACTCCAGGGTCAGACCAGGAGTCAGGACTCTGTTAGAGACTCAGGCTGGGTCTGAGGTAGGGAGGAAGGCTGGGGCCAGGACGCAGGGTTGGAACTACACTGTTGAGGGACCTAAGGCCGCTCTGCTGCCCTCTGCAGGCCAGTTTGGGGCAGGCACTGAGTCCTACTTCTCCCTGCTGCGCTTCCTGCTCTTTCTCAACCTGGTGGCATCTGTGATTGAAGTGTGCATGAAGCTGATCCCCACCTGGTTGGAAGGGGCTCCTCCAGGTCCCCCTGGCCCTAACATCTCTTCACCCTGTGGTTCCTATATTCCACACACTCATGGCCTGGTCACCTTCCCCACCCAGCTCTTCAACTTGCTCTCTGGAGAGGTGGGTGCCATGGTCCCCACCTGGTGTCCTGGTGTACAGATCTCCACCCAGCCCCACCATGACCTTTGTTCTGCCTCTTCCTCCCCAGGGTTACCTAGAGTGGTCCCCTCTGTTCTATGGGTTCTACCCACCCCGATCGAACCTGGCCATCACCTACCTGTGCTCCGTCTTTGCCATCGGCCTCATCTACTTGCTGTTCATCCTACACCGGTTAGTGATGGATGCCCACATCCTGATTCAGATAGGAAGGGGAAAATGGTGGTGGTAGAGCTCCCTCCTCCTCCCCCAGGAGTCATTTCTTCAGCATTGAAATCCATTTTAAAGCCAGAAGTGGAGGCCCAAGTCATCACTTAGGAGGCTGAGACAGGATGATTATTTTGAGTTCAAGGTCAGCCTGGGCTACAGAGTAAGTTGAAGACCACCCTGAGCTACACAGAAAGATCCTATCTGGCTTAGTATGTTGGCCCATGTGTTTAATCTCTGCACTCAGGAAGCAGAGGTAGGTAAATCTTTTGAGTTCAATGCCAGTTTGGCATTGAGAGGCCCTATCTCAGAAAGAAAAGGAAGCAAGGAAGGAAGGAAGGAAGGAGGGAGGGAGGGAGGGAGGGAGGGAGGGAGGGAGGGAGGGAAGGAGCGCAAAACAGGAAGTACCCCTGCTTATGTAGTGGTAAGCTAAGGTGAGGCGGTTCAGTAAGCACATGAAAGCCCGTCTGGAGGGTGAGTGAGTATGGCCTCAGTGCTTGGGAAGCCGGGGCACGAGGGTTACTCCAGGCTCATCTCAAAATAGCCAATGACATCAAGAAGTAGACCAGTAGGCTGGCAACATTGTGCAGTGCATGGGGACGCTTGCTGCCAAGCCTGAGAAGCTGATCGCCTTTCCCAGAGTCTTCTAACCACCACACACGTGGCATGGCATGCTGGTGCCATCACAGAAACACACATGCACACACAAAATAAATACATGTAGAAAGAAAAAAAATAATTAGAATACCAAGCCTACTGGCATGGCTCCTGTCTCAAATCCCAGCACTCGGGAGGTGGAGGCAGGAGGAACAAGGACTCTAGTTTGAGGCTAGCCTGAGGCTAGCCTGGGCTATGTGGAACCTTGTGTCCTGTTTTTGTCCTTTATATAAATGGAGGGTCTGAGTATATTGTGAGGGAGAGCACCCAGGAATTCCTAGTCAGCTATGTGAGGGATGTAGAACATAGAAGTTAAGAATCACTCCCTGTGGAGGCATGTTGCTTGTTTGTTGTTTGTTTTGATAAAGTAGCATGCTGTAGTTTAGGCTGGCCTCAAATCTGTTCTGTAGGCTAGACTAGTCTTGAACTCAGCAATCCTCCTGCCTTAGCCTCCTGAGGATTACAGACATACCAGTGTACCTGTGGGGTGTGTGTGTGTGTGTGTGTGTGTGTGTGTGTGTGTGTGTGTGT
>JADRCD010128612.1:2417-17406 GCA_019843815.1 Montemys delectorum | reverse complement strand
AGAGAGAGAGAGAGAGAGAGAGAGAGAGAGAGAGAGAGAGAGAGAGAGAAGGAAAATGGATAAATGGATTTTTGGAGCTCTCCTAGGGACAGAAGGAAATTGGGAGATGTCCTGCTTTCTCTCTGGGCCATACAAGAGACATCCTAAGTTCTAGTTACATCAAGTTCTCTACCCTCTCTCTATTGTCTGTCCTTGGAGCACCAATCTGTCCATATGTCAATTTGTGTCTGTTTTTGTTTCATTGTCTGAATAATATTGATCTATGTTTCGTGTTGAAAAGAAAAAATGGTTAAAACTTTATCTTCTGGCTATCTATCTCTTGATTCAGTCTCAGTTTGCACAGAGGAGGCTGAGTTAAGTTGCCCTGCACCCTTAGCCAGGAGTCAAGAACAGCAGGAGAGGCCCTGCTGAAAAGCTGCTCTTAAGAGGGGATCAACAGCTTCTTGGTTTTAAAGTTAATAAACTGATAATTGTTTTTTCCTAGAAAAAAATCTCTGCAATTGTGATTATTGGGTTCATCAAATGACAAGGTGCTTTTTCTCTTGAAATTATAGCTAGAAAAGGTAAAAATTCTTTGATTGGTCTACATTTATAAGATGCGTGTAGCTGCTTCATGTGGTTTCTGACTGGTCTTAAAGGTATAAATATGCTCTGCATGTCTTGGTTATAGAATATTGGCTTATAAGCTATTGGGCATGGTTAAAAGGTGTAATGTTGGTAACAGAAAGTTAGCTTTAAACTGGCAACTCAGGGTTGGAGTCATTTTTAACAACAACACGTGGCATGAACCAGCCCAGGAAACCAGGCCTCTAAACATACTTCTAAATTGGGATAATATTTTATGTAATTCTCATCCTAGAACCTAGACTTATAAGGGTTAAGATTTAAAACAATGTCTCTTTAATGAAGCATTAAAAGTTGCATTGTCATGCATTCATATGTAAGAATTGGCAATCAAACTTCGTAATGTGACAGTAATGCTTTTGATATTGATTTTAAAGAAAATAGATTGTTTAAAATCGGGTTTTGCTTTCTGAAAGTTATGTTTATACCTTAATATTACAAAAAAAAAAAAAACCTTAAAAAGTGTGATTAAAATTGCCAGTGTTACATTGGCTGCAGTTTGCAGTTTGATCACAAGCTCAAGATTCTTAACTCACTCATATTTTGTAATTAGGATGATTGCAAGGAAATAATAGTTAAAAGCAACTATGGGCCCGATGCCCTTATTACACAAGCTTTATTGGATACAGTGGTCCAAGCAAAATTTAACCCCCCAAAGTTGGAAAGGAGATCTCAGTGAGAATTTATTTGGCATCAAATGGGCTCCTGATAAACTGTTTCAATGAGTTTGTACTACTAAAAACAGCTAGTAGAATTTTCAGAGACCCTCAAGAAGGGGTTCCTTTTGTTACACAATTATCTTATGAGAATGCTAATGCAGCTCTCTTCGCCCATCTGGCCATACAAAGCAAAGAAGAATTTATCTAGATATATTCATCTCTGTGCAAAAATTAGACCCTCATACAATCAGAGTCTAGCTATGTTTGCTGTCTTGCAGGGGACTACAGTACATACAAACAATGCTTTCACAGCGCCAAGGTTATAAAGAATGTTTTAAGTATAAATCATTTTAGAAAAGACTGTCTAAAAATTAGTGGTATAGACAGAGAATTGCTCCCCTGGAATCTGTCCTCATTGCAGGAGGTGTAATCTTTGGGCATGGACGCAGGCAGTACACTCAGATCAAGAAATATTTACATTTGAGTTCATGCAAAGCTCAGAGCAGCCTCAGGGAGATTTGTGAGGCATTTCTTTTGTTTCACAAACTCTGCCTAGAGAAGTTTTTGTGGCCTCCCCTCTCCTTGCCTCTGGGAAATTATTTTTAAGCCAAAATAGCATTATTTCAGATCTATCCAGGGTTTACAATTGCTTGAAATTGTTCCTTTTTTAGATACTGCTAGTTCTTAAATTTTGCAATTGTTTGTGTATATACAACTCAAGTTAAGAGAAAGTACTGTTCCTTTAAAGGACTGTCTTTGGACATTTAAGAACTCATCCTGGACTGCCTGGACAAGACCCCTTAAGGAAATGCCACAACAGATTTGTATCCAGGCAGATTATAAGCCTTACACAAGAACAATTGGCCATATGATCTCATTCTTTACATCATTGAAATAGTAATGGCTTGAGATAATAATTTGGTATTTTTAGAGAATGTGCATGTAAAATTGTAAAGACTAGTTCTCAATGTCCTCAGTTTCTACCTGTACCATATGATGGTATTAATTCTTGAGAACTTATACTTAATCAATTATTGCAAATGGATGCTTATATTTCTGATTTTAAAAAATAAAAATAGATCAATGGAACAGAATTGAAGACCCAGAAATGAACCCATGCACCTATGGTCACTTGATCTTTGACAAAGGAGCTAAAACCATACAGTGGAAAAAAGACAGCATTTTCAACAGATGGTGCTGGCTCAACTGGCGGTCAACATGTAGAAAAATGCAACTCGACCCATTCCTTTCTCCTTGTACAAAGCTCAAGTCCAAGTGGATCAGGGACCTCCACATCAAACCAGATACATTGAAACTAATAGAAAGTAAAGTGGGGAAGAACCTTGAGCAAATAGGCACAGGGGAAAATTTCCTGAAGAGAACCCCAATAGCTTCTGCTCTAAGATCAAGAATTGACAAATGGGACCTCATAAAGTTGCAAAGCTTCTGTAAGGCAAAAGACACTGTCAATAGGACAAAACGGCAACCAACAAATTGGGAAAAGATCTTTACCAACCCTATATCTGATAGAGGGCTAATATCCAATGTATACAAAGAACTCAAGAAGTTAGACTCCAGAGAACCAAATAACCCTATTAAAAAATGGAGTACAGAGCTAAACAAAGAATTCTCAACGGATGAACACCAAATGACTGAGAAGCACCTAAAGAAATGTTCAATATCCTTAGTCATCAGGGAAATGCAAATCAAAACAACTCTGAGATTCCACCTCACACCAGTCAGATTGGCTAGGATAAAAGACTCAGGTGACAGCACATGCTGGAGAGGTTGTGGAGAAAGAGGAACACTACTTCACTGCTGGTGGGATTGCAAACTGGTACAACCACTCTGGAAATCAGTGTGGTGGTTCCTCTGGAAATTGGACATAGTTCTACCAGAGGACCCAGCTATGCCACTCCTGGGCATATACCCAGAAGATGCTCCAACATGTAATAAGGGCACATGCTCTACCATGTTCATAGCAGCATTATTTATAATAGCCAGAAACTGGAAACAACCCAGATGTCCCTCAACAGAGGAATGGATACAGAAACTGTGGGACATCTACACAATGGGGACTACTCAGCTATTAAAAACAATGAATTTATGAAATTCTTAGGGAAATGGATGGATCTGGAGAGTATCATCCTGAGTGAGATAACCCAATCACAAAAGAACACACATGGTATGCATTCTCTGATAAGTGGTTATTAGCCCAGAAGTTTGGAATACAGGAAGAACAACCCACAAACCACAAGAAATTCAAGAAGAAGGAAGACCAAAAGGTAGACATTTCATTCCTTCTTAAAAGGGGGAACCAAATACCCACGGAAGGAGTGGCAGAGATTAACTATGGAGCAGAGCCTGAAGGAAGGACAAGCCAGCCTAAATATAGCTATCTCCTGAGAGGCTCTGACAATACCTGACTAATACAGATGTAGAGGCTCACAGCCATTCATTGAACTGAGTACACGGTCCCCAGTGAAGGAGTTAGAGAAAGGATCTATGGAGCTGAAGGGTTTGCAGCCCTTTAGGACGAACAACAATATGAACTAACTAGTACCCTCAGAGCTCCCAGGGACCCAACCACCAACCAAGGACTAAACATGGTGGGACTGAATGTTTTGGCAGCATGTATATAGTAGAGGATTGCAAACTCGATCATCAATAGGAGGAAAGGACCTTGGCCTTGTGAAGGTTTTGTGCCCCAGTGTAGGGGAATGCCAGGGCCAATAAGTGGGAGAGGGTGGGGTGGCAGGCATGGGGAGGGGGGAGGCAACAGGGGTTTGTTCTTATTGTTTTTGTTTGTTTGTTTGTTTTTTGGAGGGGAAACTGGGAAAGGAGATATTTACATGTAAATAAAGAAAATATCTAATAAAAAAAGAATTAATAAATCAAATGTCAGAAGCAAAAATAAATAAATAAAAATAAAAATAAAATATGCACATGTGACTATTGATATCTTTTCAGACTTTCTAGTTGCAGTTGTTATAACAGGAAAATCAACAAAAAATGTAATTGGTCATTGCTTACATTATTTTTCTATGCTTGGTGTTTCTAATCAGATTAAAACAGATTATGGAACCGACTATTACAGTCAAGCACTTGAGATGTTTCGTCAACAATTTAATGTTACCAATATTACTGAGATTCCTTATAATTCTCATGGACAAGAAATTGTTAAATGTGTGCATTGCACTCTGAAAAATTGGCTTTTAAAAAACAAAAAAGGGGGAATTATATCCCTGTGCACATTATTTAAATCACAATTTTTATTTTCAAAATTTTAAAATTTGGATGCCAAGGAACTCTTTGCTGAGTGTCTATAGCATCTTACAACTAGGCATACTCATGTCTAGGTGAGATGGAAGGATCCACTTATTGCATATGGCATGATCCTCGTCAGGTGTTTAATATGGGGAAGAGGGCATATTTGTGTTTTTTCCACAGAATGCTGGAGCATGCTAGCTGCCAGAGTGATTGGTGTGACATGCTGACACAAAGGATAATGCTGACCTGTGAGCTTGCTGAGTGCCCTGACAATGGTGACAGGAAAGCTCTTTTGGGTGTATGTTCTTGATCCACCTTTGCTTTCCTAGGTCCCAGATTAACAAGCTGCCTTTCTTCAAGCTTTTGGACCTTGTGGGACAGAGAACATAGAGACTGTGGAAAACTGACTTAGAAAAATTAATCAAAAGGAGGTGTTATAATGTTCTTTTCTTTCCTTTAATATGTCCAGTTATTCTTATACAAACATGGACTGGTCTAGAAATAAATCCAATACTGGAGATTCCAATTATGAAGACAGCTAAAAGTCTTTATCAGCCAGCTTACCTGGCTCTTACCACTATTTTCTGTTGATTCTCAAAGCCACCTCCCCCACACCAGGAGGTCAGAGCTTGAGTCTGATTGTTGCTATTTTGCAACTGAATTGAGTGCCTGGGACATCCTCACAGACAATGTTAATCTTGCAGCTTTTAACTTTTGACTTGGTATTTCAAGCAGGTCGGTTGCCAACATGCAGGCTCGCCTTCAGAAAAGTTCAGATATGGCAGTTATTCATCATGACGAAGAAAAGCATTAAGTGCATATTGTGGCTTTGGTTTGAATGGGAAAAAGGTATGCTATGAGGGCCTGCAGTTAAGGACCTTCTACTTAACCTATGGCTCTCATCAACCTAAAACAGAGGCATGTGACAAGAGATCATGTTTGTTCGTAATAAACACTAAAAGGCCATGTTTGTGCAAATAAACACAAACAAGCTGCATGTGACCTCCAGGACGGGTAAGATCCAGTCCTAAGACAGACAAGGCCGCCAGCCACCATAACTCCCAGGCGGGACTACAGAGCATAAGTAAGTCTTATGCCTCAGTCCAGCTAATTTTTAATAAATAAAAAGGGAGGAATTGTGCCCTCCCCCCAGCCTGGAGCAGGCTGATTCAGACCTTGCTCTGCCACTGGCAGCTAGCCTACCTAGCCTTCTGACCTAGGTGAAGTCTATTGTCCTGCTACATCTGCAGCTTCCTACAAGGAACCACCACCTGCTGAGCTGCTGAGCCTGTCTGCCTGATGAGATCCTGACAAAGCAACTAGATGTAGGGAAGTGCAAAGGTGGGTGGTGGGAGTGGAGAGTGGGTGGATGGGTGGGGGAACAATCTCATAGAAGCAGGGGGAGTGATGATGGGGTAGGATGTTTTGGGAGGCACCAGGAAATGGGTATATCATTTGAAATGTAAAAAAAGAAAATATCCAATAAAGAAAATTTTAAAAAAAAGATATCATCGGAAAGTTCTGCCACAAAGAATGTTAAATAGCCCTACCTTGTGTCACTATTTTGTAGAACAGCCATTTTAGATGATTTGCAAACAATTTCCCCAATCCATTTATCATTATATGGATGACATCCTATTGGCTGATTTAGATATAACTATCCTAGAAAGAATGTTTGATGAAATGAAAAAAATCTTGCCTTACTTCTGATTGCAAATCATCCCTGAAAAAATACAAAGAGGGGATTCTATTAATTATCTAGGATATAGAATAAATCTACAAAAGGTTAGGCCACACAAAGTGCAAATCACAAGAAACCAATTCAGGACTCTTAATGATTTTCAAAAGTTACTGGGAGAAATTAACTGGCTGTGGCCTGCAATTGGCTTGGCTACTCAGGAGCTAAGCAATTTATTTCAAACCTTACAAGGTGATAAAGATTTAAATAGCCTGAGGAAATTATCAGCTGAGGCTGAGAAGGAGTTATCTCTGGTAGAAAGGAAACTGCAGGATACACATCTAGATTATATTGATCCAATGATGACCTGCATCTTAGCTATCTTGCTTTCTCCTTGTTCTTCTACCAGAATTTTTATGCAAAGGGAAGATTATTTCTTAGAATGGATATTTTTAGCACACAAACAGAGTAGGAAATTAAAAACCTACATAAAAAAGTTTTCTGAATTGATACTAAAGGAAAAACTGAGACTTCAACAGTTAACTGGAATGGAGCTGGCTGAAATTGTGGTACCTTTTACTAATGCAGAGATTGCCTCATTATGGACTCAAGATGAACATTGGCAAAGAGCATGCAGTGACTTCTTAGGAGAGATTAACAACAAAAAAATAACCTAGAAGCAAGTTACTTCAGTTCATGAAAAGAACTAATTGGATTCTCCCTTGTATAATAAAAAGAACTCCAATTTCTGGAGCTCCTACATTTTACACTGATGCTAATAAATCAGGAAAGGCAAGATATAAATCAGAAGATGTAAGTAAGGAGGCTGAGAGTCTTTATAAGTCAGTTCAAAAATTTGAATTGTATGCAATGCTTACGGTGTTATCAGATTTTCAAGAGTCTTTTAATATAGTAACCGACTCTCAATGTGCAGAAATTGTTGTTTCACACATAGAGACTGTTGAATTTATTCAGGATGACTCTGAATTGACTTCATTGTTATGATTATTTTATTAATTATAGATATGTTGTCACTTTAAGGGATGATTTGCAAATGTTGTAGCTTTGAACAGGGAGGAAACTAGAAAGCTTAAACTCGGAGATTTCTACCTTTTCTTTCTTCTTCTCTATCATTTCTTAGGTAGAAGAGAAAAGGGAGGGATATAGAAATATTATAGAAATTAGAGAAATAGATAAATAGGGATAGTGTAGAGAACCGCACCCGAGCTGGCAGCCGCCATTACAAGATGGCGCTGGCATCCGGTGTCTTCTCCCTGTAACAAGTAGTCTGCGCATGTGCCTAGGGCCAGAGCGCGCCAAGTCTCAGCCCATCTGTGCATGTGCTAAGGGCCAGAGAGCGCCAAGTCACAGCCTATCCCGGGGCGTCTCATGAGGTAATGAGCAAACAGCCAATCAGAAATGAACACGCCACTCCAGGGTGTATATAAGCAGTGCTTTTCCAGGGCTCGCTCTCTCCTCGCCACTTGGTAATAAAGGTTTGCTGCAGAAGGATCCTGGTGTTCCGCGTGCTTTCTTGCCGGTGAGAAAATAGCGCGGGCCACAGGATAGGTTGTCAAATTTACTCATAAATGAAGCATTGTATAGCCATAATTTTACATCAATTGAAACTTTTATATTTGATGCAAAATTGAAGTTATAATATCTAACATTGGTACAGAATTTATATTGATACAGATTTAAGGTTTTCATTGGTATACATTTTTGTATTGATACAAAATTTGAAGTTAATATTACTAGTCTTAGATAGGCATTGTGCCTATGTAACTCATTTAAGAATACAAGGGTAGGCCTGGAGAGATGGCTCAGTGGTTAAGAGTACCAACTGCTCTTCTAAAGGTCCCGAGTTCAAATCCCAGCAACCACATGGTGGCTCATAACCATCTGTAATGAGATCTGACTCCCTCTTCAGGAGTGTCTGAAGACCGCTACAGTGTACTTACATATAAATAAATAAGTAAATCTTTTTTTTTTTTAAAGAATACAAGGCTAAGACCCAGTTCTTCTAATTGCTGCTATTATAGATTTATTTATTTTATGTATATGGGTACACACTGTAGCTGTACAGATAGTTGTGAGCCTTCATCTGGTTGTTGGGAATTGACTTCTTAGGACCTCTGCCTGGATGTTTTGTGCCTGAGGTACCCATTTCTTTGTCTTCAATGCCTGAGATGCTCTTGTATCTCTTGTATTCTGTTGGCAAGGCTTACAGAGATTTTTGTTTGACTTATTTTTTTTTTAATTTTTATTCTTTAATCCTTTTTTACAGTCCAGTCAGATCTCATTATGGATGGTTGTGAGCCACCATGTGGTTGCTGGGATTTGAACTCAGGACCTTTGGAAGAGCAGTCGGTGCTCTTACCTGCTGAGCCATCTTGCCAGCCTGTGATTCTACTCTTACTTCTTGTCTTGAAATGTTTTAATTTCATTTCATTCCAATGTTTGTATTTTCATGGATTTCACTAATGGATCTGCTTATTTCCTCTTTAAGGTCCTTGAACATATTCATAACAGCCATTTTGAAGTCCTGTCTTATGCTTTAGCTATTTTGCATTTCTGACGGTCTACTGGAATAGGATGGCTGGGTTCTTATGGAGGTCTTTTGTCTTGCTTGTTATTAATTTTGTTTTTTTGTGCTGGAGTCTAGGCATCTGGGTTTGAGGTGGTTGTGATTCTGGGTGTTCATATCTGGTCTTGTCTTTGTTGAGTGCATATTCTGTTCCTTGGATTTTGGTGCCTTCTCTGAATCTTACAGATCTATGGGAGTTGGGAGTTGTCTGGTAGGGGTGCTTCTGAATCCTTTTGATGTATGGCCAATGGTATTCCCAGGTAGAACATGCTCCTAGGTATTAGAAGCTGACACATGTGCCGTGCCAACCCTTACCAACAGGAATTAAGACACGACACAACCGGTTCCTTCTCTTAGCAGTTTACTCAGGATTTACAGGCAGCATTGTGGAGAGGTGAGCCCGCGATCCCTACTCAGGCACAGCTTATATCCTAGTAGGAGCCCATGAACTCATGCCACGTGTCATCTCCCCATAGGCCAGGGAAGATCATGCCACTCAGAAGCACAACCTTCAAGCCAAATCAGGTGTTGTTTATCTCAGAGCTCTCGGCCAGCCGTTGCCATCTTTAGGGCGCATTTTGGACGGCTCTCTACAGTTCCTCCTTTTTGTTTTACAGCCAAACGGGCAAGAACAGAGGTCTGATCTCTGATGATAGAAACAGGGACATTGTACTACCCCACCCCAAGCTTCATGCCTCCCAGGGAGGGCCAGACCTGTCCGATGCCTTTTCCACAGAGACAGGTTCTGGGGCATCAACCTGTATGCAATCAGACATGCTCTTCTTGAGGTTGTTAACTGCAGGTGGCACAACTCAAGTGCAGTGCTAAGCCTCGCATCCCGAACTCAACAATCCCATAACCCAGAGGTCAATGGACAATTATTTCTGCATGACATCAAGCCATGTTTTGGGGGACTGCCCTGCCTCAATGGCTGTAAATGCTTGTGTTATCATGGCAAGATCTCTTTTTCGGGCTCGAGCCATATGGCAGAGACAACAGAGGCAGAGAACAGAAACTCTCACTAAGGTTAAAGCTAATACCCCTATTTCTGCCCACTCTTTCAGATGATTCACGGCAGAGGCAATTCAAGATGATAATCCATCAGCCAACCCTGCATCCACTCAAGTAGAGTTTACAGTCACGATAGCCAATCTCAGCTGATTTCCTGTAAGATATTGAGACAACTATAGAGAGAGATTAGCAGCCTGAGTAATACTTTGATATTGAATGGAAGTCACACACAAGCCAGGATATTTCCACTCGCAGCCTACTTGTGCTAGCTGCCAAAGGGTATCTATTTGTTCTTACTCAGCTGCATCACAGCAGCTGCTAGTAACCAGTCTGTTGATTAGCAAAGCAACCTTGCCCCAAAAGCATATCCCTAACCCAGGCTTGAT
Source organism: Montemys delectorum (assembly GCA_019843815.1). Lineage (NCBI taxonomy): Eukaryota > Metazoa > Chordata > Mammalia > Rodentia > Muridae > Montemys > Montemys delectorum. The sequence continues at coordinate 7,191 of JADRCD010128612.1, read as the reverse complement.
TCCCAGCTGCGTGATTAGCGTCTGCCTGTTCATTAGCAAATTAAAGTGAAAGGGGCTGTGATCCAAATTAAAGTGAAAGAGGCTGCGATCCTGTAAGTATGGACTCAGCCAAGGACTTTATAATCTTAAAATCCAAAGCTCATGAAAACGCTGACCCTATGCATCTTGCAAAACTGGATAAGCAAGTGACAATTCAGTTCTAACTGTAGGGTTGATAGTGGGCCCTGTATCTTTTCCTTTTCCGTTTTTTTTTTTTCTCACAGTATTCTTTTCTAATTCCTTAATTAGGGTTTCCAACTCTTCATCTGACCACTCCGTGTCTGTACTTTCCTTTTCTGACTTTACCAAATGCTCCTCTTTTATCTGCTCTAATGCTGCCTTTTCTTCCTCTACTGCTTTATAGCACCTTTGATCTTCTAGACACCCCCTGATTAGCGTCCATACTGGTCTAACACTGCTCTTAAGCATCCCCTGCTCCCATGCAATTCCACCTTTTGAATCGGTTTGCAAGGTTATAAGGCAAAAACAGGCCACCAGAATAACGGTGGAAGCAAGTAGAGGCAACATTGTAATTATGACTGCAGCAGCTATTGGTGGCACACCCAAAACCAAGGTCATTACCCCCTTTTCTTCTAGCGTGCTGCTTGTCACTCGCCTGCCGCTTTACCGAGGACTTTCATTTTGCCTCCCTCCGAGGACCTTTTCTTCTTGCCACTTTACCAACTTTTGTCTCGTCTCTTTCCGGAGAACCTTCTAAGCTTTGGCCCTACTTAACGGGCACTTACCGATTGATTGCCCTGTCCACTAAGAGTTCTGGAACCTCACGGGATGCTTATCCGAGTATTTATCCCTGTCGGTGCCACCATTATGTGCCGTGCCAACCCTCACCAACAGGAATTAAGACACGACACAACCGGTTCCTTCTCTTAGCGGTTTACTCAGGATACTTTACAGGGAGCATTGTGGAGAGGTGAGGCCACGATCCCTACTCAGGCACAGCTTATATCCTCTAGTAGGAGCCCATGAACTCATGCCACGTGTCATCTCTCCATAGGCCAGGGAAGATCATGCCACTCAGAAGCACAACCTTCAAGCCAAATCAGGTGTTGTTTATCTCAGAGCTCTCGGCCAGCCGTCGCCATCTTTAGGGTGCGGTTCGGACGGCTCTCTACCGACACAAAGGAATGGGGATGGACTACAAGTGGTGGTGGTGGGCAGGTGTCTTAGTCAGGGTTTCTATTCCTGCACAAACATCATGACCAAGAAGCAAGTTGGGGAGGAAAGGGTTTATTTGGCTTACACTTCCACATTGCTGTTTATCACCAAGGAACTCAGGACTAGAACTCAAGCAGGTCAGGAAGCAGGAGCTGATGTAGAGGCCATGGAAGGATGTTCCTTACTGGCTTGCTTCCCCTGGCTTGCTCAGCCTGCTCTCTTATAGAACCCAAGACTCCCAGCCCAGGGATGGCACTACCCCTTTGATCACTAATTGAGAAAATGCCCCACAGCTGGATCTCATGGAGGCATTTCCCCAACTGAAGCTCACTTCTCTGTGATAACTCCAGCCTGTGTCAAGTTGACACACAAAACTAGCCAGTACAGCAGGCTAAAAGGGCTCACAGGAAGGAGGAAAATTGACTCTACCATGAGAGTTATCAGACTCTCCAGGGTATAGAGTCATAGAAGGAGGATAGGCCCCTGCAAGTGTTCTGCTACAGAGCTGGGGATGCAATGGGGGGAGTAGAATTGGAGGACTGGAAGGAGGGTAAATATTACCTACTTGATTTTCAGAATAGAGGAGGGGAAACTTGTCTAACTAGAGGATTTGCTGAGTCCCAGGCAGTCGAGGCAGCCCAGTGGTCTGTTTTAGGGCTGCAGATAATATAGGGAACTTGTTACAGAGGATAGGATTGAAGGGTTCCAGGTAGAGTACCTATGGGTGTTGATGGCTGAGAAAAAGGGATGGGACAAGGGAAAAAGGGAGAGGGAGATGATCTGCTGAGTCCTCAGGGAATGGGGGTGGAGAGTACGGGGAAGCCCCAGAAGGTGGGCTGCTACGGGGCTGGGGATAAGACTGCGGGACTGGAATTGAAGGACAGGATGGAGGGTGAATATTTCCTAGCTGATTCCTGGGCTAGTGTGGCCAGTGGGGTTCCAGCTGGGGATGGGCCTTTCCATTCTCAATTCCATTCCAGTATCTTGAAGCAGAAAGGTCAAGGTCCTAGGAAATAATCAAGTAACAAAATGAATAGAGCCTGGGATCTCAAATCACCATGTAGAGAGATCTGTTAAATAAGCAGGAACAACTTCTTCACATCAAGTGTGGGCTTATGGCTGATAAGCAGTGTCTGAAACATTATGTATGTCCTCGAGGTTCTGGTTGCTATAGCAGCTACTTTTATATTAATCGGAATGTAACTATCATCATGAAACAGAACCCATGGAAAGGATAGATACTTTGCAATCAAATATCCATTATAGGGGCTGGAGTGATGGCTCAGCCATTAAGAGCACAATGTTTCTCTTGCAGAGTACCTGGTTTTGGTTCCCATACCCACATAGTGACTCACAGCTGCCTGTAACTTCAGTTCTAGGGGATGTAGAGCCCTCTTCTGACCTTGATAAGCATCAAGAATGCCACAGTGACATTTATACATACAGACAGAACACTCATACACGTAAAAGTTTTTAAAAACCATGCTTTGTAGTTAAATTCAAAATTTCAGGATAATAAGTGCAGAAACAAGCTAAAAAAGGAATCCTCTGCCCACAGAGCCAGGCCCTAATCAGAGCCTGTTGGTCTTACTGTAGTATCTTATCTTGACCAGTGCTTCACAGTCTATCCAAATGGTTTCTTCACTGCCCAGGCTCCCAGGCAGCAGCCTTCTCAGCTCCAGCCTGAATGGCATCCACAACAAGGCCAACCCTTCTTTAGTATCTGGAGTGCCTTGTGTGTCTTTCTACAGTGGTGTGATTCTGCACCTTTATAGACATTCTGTTGCCTCCCCAAATGATCATTTGGCAATTCGTACAACAAAATTTGATCCCTCCAACAGTCCATAAATAAGGTGACTGTCTTAGTTAGGGTTTTACTGCTGTGAACAGACACCATGACCAAGCAATTCTTTTAAGGACAACATTTAATTGGGGCTGGCTTACAGGTTCAGAGGTTCAGTCCATTATTATTAAGGTGGGAGCATGGCAGCTTCCAAGCAGGCATGGTGCAGGAGGAGCTGAGAGTTCTACATCTTCATCTGAAGGCTGCTAGCAGAATACTGGTTTGCAGGCAGGTAGGATGAGGGTCTTAAAGCCCACACCCACAGTGACACACCTACTCCAACAGGGCCACACCTTTTAATAGTGCCACTCACTGGGCCGAGCATATAGAAACCATCACAGTGACTTATTAATCAAAGGGACTTCATAAGACATCAGGCATGTAAGCTCTTTCTTTAAAAGTGAGATTTATTGGTGATCTTGGGAAATGTTTTAAAAGTCCAGATTAATCGAAACATCTGTTTTCTGAAAAAAATAAAAAAATCCCTTACTTTGAATCAACATTTTCTCTGGAATGTCCTGAGTCCAATCCCACACAGTGGCAAGGAGAGGGAGTGGTCCCTACAGTGTCTTTTTTTTTTAAAGTAACAATTTAATAATTAATATTTAGAAATATGATACACACAAACAGTATAGTAATATAAAAATACATACAATTTTAACTACTTTTTAAGGAACCCTTAACATGGATAGGTGATAAGACTTTTAACAGTTACCAGGTATTTGGGGCATTGGGGCCCTACAGTGTCTTATCACCTATCTCCACCACCATTATAGATTTCACTAAGGCACATCTTCGGATGTGCACAGTACCTGGTGCAGCATGTCTCCGTGTGCACTGAGGGGACCTGTGCTCCCAGGCAGGATGGGGCTTTTCAGAGAAGTGCTTGGGTGGCGAAGCCTGGCATAGGTCTGTTCACTGTGGAGCTGCTCCAGTGTCTCTGGAGGGAGGTCTGGCTGATGTCCGTTCCTTTCCTAGGCACTGCCGGTATGTGGTCTTGGCTTGAGAAATTTAATAACACAACTCAAACAAATCATGGGCACATTTTTTACCTGGAGTTGCCATCTGTCCTGGGTTGACTGTTCCCATCCAATAAGCAAGCCCAAACCTCCAGAAAAATCAACATTTGGAACTTACACTCCTCTATACCTTTTCTTTGTCTATAAACTCCCAGACTCTGGATATGTCTTAAGTTGCTGTGTTCAGGTTCAATTTGATAATAGTACTTTATGTTTAAAAATAATATTTACTTCTGAGGGCTGGCGAGATGGGTCAGCAGGTAAGAGCACTGACTGTTCTTCCTGAGTTCGGATCCCAGCAACCGCATGGTGGCTCACAACCATCCGTAATGAGATCGGACGCCCTCTTCTGGTGCTTCTGAAGACAGCTACAGTGAATTACTCAGGAGAGAGCGGTGGAGGGGGGGGGTGTGTGTGGAGCAAGTAGGGCTGGAGCGAGTGGGCGGAGAGCAACCACACATTATGGCTCACAGCTATCTGTACAGCTACAGTGTACTCATACACGTAAAATAAATAAAACGAATCTTAAGAAAAAAATTTATTTCTGAAAAAATTTTCAGGAAACAAATGTTTACCACATAAAACTTTAGAAAATTAATTTTAGAGAAATTAGTCACTTGGTACTTTGAAGCATTTGTAACTTCCTTTTTCCTCTCTCTCTCTCTCTCTCTCTCTCTCTCTCTCTCTCTCTCTCTCT
>JADRCD010128610.1:0-11975 GCA_019843815.1 Montemys delectorum | reverse complement strand
TCCCTCCCTTCCTCCCTTCCTCCCTCCCTCCCTCCCTCCCTCCCTCCCTCCCTCCCTCCCTCCCTTCCTTCCTTCCTTCCTTCCTTCCTTTCTCCTTCCCTCCCTCCCCTCTTGCCTGCCTGCCTTTTTCCTTTTTCTTTTCCTTCTTTTAAGATAGTGTCTTGTTGTGTACCTTAAACTGGCTTCTAAGTTCTTCATTCTCCTGCTTTGACCTTCTGATATATCCCATGCCTACTTTTAATTTCCGTTTTGTGGTGCTAGGACTGGAGACCAAGGTCTTGTCATTCAATCAATACCAAGCACTGTGCTAACAAGTTGTATCACTAGTCTCATCTTCCCTCAAATGACAGTTCCCAGCCACCCATCTCACAACCAAAAGTCAGCCAGCCCCAACTCCTGCTCCTTCATCTGTCCTATGAGTCAGCCTCAAACACAATTGCTACTACGGTGCTATTTGTTCTAGCCATTATGCCCAGCATGCCACATTGCTTTATCCTGTTGATTTCTTCTGCAACCCTATACTGTCATTATCCTGATCTCATAGATTAAGATGCAGATTTTCAGAAATGTCACATAGCTTACCTGAGTTTACAACTTACAAAAAATATAAGCTGGATTTTTTTTATTTTTATAAAACACCAGCTATTTAAAGAAGGATTATGTTGTCAATGAACATTTTTCTCATTTTTTAAATAACTTAGGAAGTGCTTTCTCATATATTAGCTTATTTTGTCTTCAAAGGTCACTAGATACTTTCAGTATAATTATCCCCATTTTATATATGAAGAAAACAGAAGTTAAGTGATCCTTTTTTGTCTGCTTATTAAATATTCCTTTAGCACTCAGCTGTATTTTGTTAGGTGTTGAAGATAAAGGTATCAACCAAACATTCAAGAAAAGCCTTGGCATCTTTAGAGAGTTTAGTTTAAGGCAGGAGCTGTAATGTTTTCTGCAATGGGCCTGATATCAGGCATGCTATTATTAAAGTAAAGCAACCATAGACAATATGCAAACAAATGAGCATCTCTGTGTGCCAATGACACTTTATTTACAAAATCAAGTGGTGGACCTATTTGGCTTCAGAGCCTAGTTTTCCAGTCCCAACCTCGGAGTAGAAAAACTAATCTAAGAGAACAAGAGGCTAGTCTGATCACTCAGAGGTCCTAGCAATGTGAAGAGACAGTCCATGAAGGGAAAAAAAGCCCCAGGCTTCCATCAAGATGGCCAGGAGCAGCATTACTTATGATAAAACATATGCACTGAAACCTGACAAGATAGAACAACTATAGAAAGGACTGGGAAAGAACATCAGAGCAGGAGAGACAGTGGATGCCAAGGCTCTGAGCTAGAGCATGTTCAAGGAATAAAAGAGAGACCATGATAGCCGTGGCCCAAAGACCTGTCTCTGTAATACGCTCATCACAAGCCACAGAGGAAACAGAAAGTCAGAGCAGAGCTGTACTTCTTTCTTCTGTCTGTAAATAATTTCATTAAATGACTTTTTAAGGGTCTGGAGAGATGGTTTATGGTCTAAGACCACCTGTTATTATTATAGAGAATATATGTTCAATTCCCAGAGCCCGTAGGGCAGCTCACAACTATTTGTAACTCCAGTTCCAGAAGATCATATGCCCTCCTTGGGCCCTGCATGCATGTGATGCACATACATGTACTCATAAGTTCATACACTTAGAAATATTTTTGGGAAAGGATCCTAGTATCAACTCTGGCTACTGCTGAGTCTTTGGACAAACAGATTCAGAGCTGTAGCTATGATTTGTGCTGTTGCTAGTGCCTCCCACCCAAATACTCACTGAAGTAACTCCTGAAAGCTGAGCCACCCATCCCAGCGGTGTGGAGACACCAGGACTTTAGTCTTCAGGTTGGGACATTCTGACACAATGGAGTCCACTGCAGGGGCCACTTCCTCACTGGCCACAATGCACTTGGCCTTGGATGCTTGCAGTCGGTAGAGGATATCTTTTCTGGTCAGTTGGATCGTTCCTGGCATGAATACAAGTCCTGGAACAGAAAATGATTCCTGAGCTAACAACTCTGGAGATTACTGGGAAACGTAGGTCTTGTGTCTGGATGAATAAGAACGTCAGGTCTCAGCTCTCAGCCACCTGTGCCTTGGTTCCCTGAGATATCCTGCTGGACCCTGGCATGAGGGATCAGTAGAGCTCTGACTTTGGAATCTGACAGGCCTTGGGTCTAGTCTTGGCCTTGCAACTTGCTAGCCTTATGACTTGGGTCTCTCTGGCCTTATTTTCTTTACTTTTATCATGGAGATAATGACAGCACCTGGTTGACAATGATGGGCTAGTAGTAAGAATCACTTTCATGTCATGCTTGAAAGGTGATTGTGTAATGATTATGTGATACTTAATCATCATGTTCCATTCTATGGTATGGTTTCTGTGAACATTATCTCATTCAGTCTTTCAACCAAGTTGAGTTTTGCAAGATAAACCACTGGGAATGAGAGAAGAAAATAATAGAAATGTAAAAGGTATGGAGACACTAGAATTCTTTTCATGTGTTATCTCCTTTGTTCAAATGCTTTATAAGATACATACTAACTACATCAGTGCAACAGGACAGAGTGAAAAACTATATTCAGACAGGGAAATGCCTGCTCATTAATTTTTGCTAGATTTCATAGCCACAGATGCTTAGAGATTACTCTTCAAAAACTTAAAAAGGTGTATTTATTTATCTGTCATTTGTGTGTGTGTGTGTGTGTGTGTGTGTGTGTGTGTGTGTGTGTGTGTATTTTGCATGGAGGTCAGATGATACCATTGTGGACGTGGTTCTTTCCTTGTACCTTTTTGTGGGCTCTAGGAATCGAACTCATGTAGCTAGGCTCATGCAGCAAGCATCTTTAGTAACCGAGCCATCTTAATAACCCTGAGACTACTGTTCTAAGCATCCCCAGCAGGTGCATGCAGTCTTTGGAGATTTTGAGTGGCAGAGCCAGCCTGCAGATCATTGATGCAGTGGGTCTGGCACTGCCAAGATTTTCCTAGACTACCATAGTCATACTTAATTTATCCCTCTTCATTCCAAACACTAGCCAGAGACAGGATTTCAACGCTCCTTATGAGAAGAATGCATGGGGCAGGATTACATGTAAGGTGTAAGGATTAGATGTAAGGCAAGCAGGTGGTTTGAATCTCCAAAGTGAATCTGTGGGAGGACAGTGCTACTCAAAACATTACAGATAGCCACTGCTTTTCACTGAGCACATATCACATACCAGTGAATGGTAACTCACCTAAGGGTCACAAAGCCAGTAAATGGCAATGCCAATAGCAAAGCCAGTCCCCGGAGACATTTCCATTACTCCCAAGACCTGAGCTGTATGGCTATGAACTCCTTGCTGGGTCTTCCATAAATCAGCCAAATAGGAAGTGGTGATTTTGAGTTCCTAGGAAGGAGGCTCTTCTTTACTGTCATTAGTGTTATTGTGTGGCACTCTCACACTGTGGTGTGCATGTGGGCAGAGGGCACCTTTTGTAATGTCGGCGCTCCCCTTCCACCTTTAGGTCAGCTTCAGGGCCTAAGCTCAGGTGGCCAGACTTGCACAGCAAGTACCTTTACCTGTAGAGCCATCTTGCCATCCCAAGGCTATTTTACTGACTATATTTTAACTGAGTTAGCTGTTATTCCCTTAAGAAAACACTTTAGAGGACCTCAGAATGATCAATTAATATAAAAATATAAAATGATTTCTCTTACAAGTCATTTGCTCTTAATGATTCTCAGTTACAGTTTCCGTGGTGGATTTATGAATGTGTTCAATGGGTAGATTACTACCGTGGGAGTCAGAAGAGGATTTCTTCTAATGGGTTTTAGACAGCAAATGTTTGTTGGATGGCAAGTAACTTAGGCTTTACTGCACATGCCTTCCAGCAAAATCAAAATGGTTTGCCACGTGGTGAGTGAAGGCAATTTAAAAACTTCACATAAAGGGTTTGACATTTGGGGGAGGAAACAGGTCTGAAGCTGCTTTTCTTCACTTGATGAACTGTTCTGTTGTTGTTTTATTTTGTATTTTTGAACACTAGCTTATGTGTTTGTACTCACAGATTTCCTAAGTTAAATAACATATTAAATAATATTAAGGGCATATTTTATAACAGATAAACCATCCTTAATCTTCCAACCATGGTTGATTTCCAGTTTATATCTCCCTTTTTATATAGTGATTTTAAACATTTTTATATTCCTGCTTTCATCTATTTTATTGGCAGTAAAAGCAACTTAAAGTCTATGAAATTCTCCTGATGATATTATTGCTAGTATAAATTGTTTTTTAAGCAAGAGAAAAACATTCAATCATCAATCAACACCTCAACTAAACTTACACCTTAGCTAGGTTGTACATTATTTAATCATTTCTATTTAAGTTGTTTCTGGCTTTGTATGCCTGTTAATAACATTGCACAAATATCTTTCTGTTCTCTGTAGTAGCCTACACTTTAGCGTTCTTATTTATTTTAATGGATGTCTGAAGATATTTTCTTTTTAGATAAGAAATCAGAGAATCTTTTGGTAAAAACCTGGAGAGTGTGTTAGACTCTGTGGACTGTGGGATTGTTCTTGGTCTCAGTCAGCATGTTTGCTGTGGAGCAAAAGCAGCCAGCTGTATTCCATCACAAGTCTATTTACCCAAACAGGGGGAACCACAGTCTGAGGCTTACAGACCCCTATCTGAAAGACATGTCTTTAATTTGGGTGCATTATGTTACTACTTTGGGGAAAATGTATAATCGAATACATTAATTCTTCTGACTGGAGTTTTTTCCAACTTGGGTTCAGAGTCCCTTATGTTCTTATACGTCTTTGCATCCCCAAAGACTTCCTCTTCTTCAGTATTTTTGTGTTAACAGAGAATCTAGATACACACCCAGAAGAGAGAACTGTGGGTTAGGGGGTGGGGACCACATAGCCTGCACTGTGGAGAAGCACACACACTTGCATTTGCTTTACAGAGCTTTTTGTGCAATTCTAAATATTGCAACTCTCTTTTTAATGTGTGTGTGTGTGTGTGTGTGTGTGTGTGTGTGTGTGTGTGTACGTGTGTAAGCCTGAGACTTTCTGTCTTGACTAGATGTGGCTGACCAGTGAGCCCTGGGGATGTTCCTGTCTCAGCCCCCACAGTGCTGGGTTCATAGGAACCTGTCCCTCCATGCCAGGCTTTTGATGTGGGAACACAGGTCCACATATTGGTACAGCAAGCATTTTACCCACTGAGCTGTCTCCCAGATCCACAATTACATAACTTTCAAGTGGTGTGGCCTTTGGCAAATGTCTTAATATCACTGTGCCTTGATTTTCTCCCTTGCAAAATGGCTATTATACTAATCCCAATTTCTCAAGTTATTATTACATCACAGCTCCCCCTAATTTTTATTTCCTTTCTCTACTTTATGCAAGGATTGCTTTAGTCAAAGGTGACACTTCACAAAATTCACCAGTCTTGGTTTCTTTGTGTTTCTTCATGATTTTCATATGACATTTGTGATACTAACCCGTTCTCATGCAAGCCACATTGATGAGCCACCATTCAGGGATGCGGGGTAGAATCACAGCCACTCGGTCTCCCCTCTGCAGGCCACAGGGCTTGGTGAGCACGTTGGCAGCCTTTCGGGACAAGGAACCCAGTTCTTGGAAGCTCCACTTCACCTCGTCTCCTTTGCCATTCACCCACCACAGGGCTGGGTTGGCTGGCCTCTTTCCAGACTGGCCAGGAACACATGGGAAAGAGAAGATATTGTATTATGGTTTAGAGGTGTCACCTGAAGACACACATGTTAAAAGGCAAGGTCCCTAAAGATCAAGATGTTAAAAGTCATGGTTCCCTAGCCTGTGGCTCTAGAGCTTAAAAACGAGAATAATCAGACCCTAGGCCCTTCCTCTTACTCATTCTTCCCCCGTCTCTGAGCTGCCCTGGAGTGGAGTGGGCAACTTTCCTCACCATGCATGTTCCCCATGATGCTCTGGACTGCCACAGAGCTAAGTGAACCTAAGCTGAAATCATTGCACCCATGAACGATAGCAAACCTTCCTTTGCTTGAAGTTGTGTCTTAGGTGTTTTGTCCCAGTGATGGGGTGCTGGCTAACACAGAAGACAGACAGGATATCTACTGCTACTCCTTCTGCTTCCCCAGTGTGCCTGGGGGAGAAATCTTCCTCTCCAGTTGAATAGTCTTAGAGACTCACCTTTTTTTGTTTGTTTTGTTTTGTTTTGTTTTGTTTTGTTTTTGTTTTGTTTTGTTTTTGTTTTTCCAGACAGGGTTTCTCTGTGTAGCTCTGGCTGTCCTGGTACTCACTCTGTAGACCAGGCTGGCCTCAAACTCAGAAATCTACCTGCCTCTGCCTCCCAAGTGCTGGGATTAAAGGCGTGCACCACCACCGCCTGGCCGGTGTTTGCCTTTTTTTTTTTTAAAGAGGGGATAAGCATATACCAAGCTAGAGTTAATCTGAATTCATCTCCCTAGACACTAAGTTTTCTGAGATGAATCAAAAGACAGAAACGGATTGGAATAAAAGGCGTTTATGGGCTCTTGGTACTTATGAGTCTCCACGGAGCCATCCAGGTTCCTGCTCTCACTGAAATAAAGAATTGATTTAAACTTGACAGGTAGAGCACAGTGAAGTGACCCGAAAGACAGAGACGAGTGAACAACAGGAACACTGGAGACCTGCTCTTTGATACCTTCTCCTTTTGGGACCACTGGTCCAGTACATCTGCAGCAAAGTTAAAGTTCTTGGGTAATGGCTTCTCACAGCGATTGATGGCTTCAAAGTCATCCAGCGTCAGAGGTGCCCAGAGCTGAGGATCTCTGTGGAAGTGCCGGCCAGCCGGCTTGGCAAGCCAGATGAATCTAAGTCTCTGACAGTGGAGGAGAACCTTCATGATTCCTGAAAAACTTTATTTTCTGATACCAAGTGGGAAATGCCTGTAGGGAAGAGAGAGGAGGGGGGAGTATCAGCTGAAGACTAGAAGTGGATTCCTGAAGAACGCTCTATCCCCACATAGATCTGTCACTATTAGCCACTGATCAGTGTCCCCACTACTGAATGCTTCTTAATTCTGCATGTCATCAGCTTAGCCCTGACAACCAGGCCAACTGAAAAATTGTCAAATTCTCAACTTCTGCACCTACCTCCTCCCCAAGGAAAGTACAAAGGGAACATTTGCCATCTGGATGTGTTTTCAAGGTCTTCCTCCATCACCTCAAACTCTTATCATATATGCTGACTCCTCTGCTTGAGTTTTCTCTTCCAGTAAAACCAGTCTGTTTCCTATTGAGAACATTCATAAAAAAGCAGCCTGACAGTCCCCTTGACTCCAGCTAGCCTGCTCTCCTCTATCCATTATCCTTCCATTACAGATCACTGAAGCCTGGGTGACATACTTTATGGCCGTAAGACTTTGGGAAAATTATTCATCTTCCCATATCTCAATATTTTCATTGGCATAGAGGAGAAAATATAATTTCTCACTCCTGGTTATTATGAGGATTTACTAAGATAATACATGTAAAATATGTAACTCATAGAAAGGACTTTCTGGTTGCTAATTACTGCAGTTTTAGGGTAGTGCCATGACACAGTTTCATGGATCACTCTTAGCATGTGGATCAGAATGCCTGGAGTTTATTTCCCATTTTTTTCCAAAGTAGTTTGTGATACCAGTAAACTTGCCCACCTTTTCTTCTACTTGTAGTTTTTTTAAAAGAAAATTCTATAGTTACCTCTTCTTTGACCTTCTGTAACTTGCACCCTTTATTATTGTTAATCTGCCATGTACTATCATTTCTATACAAGAGCCCTGGCTTTCTAACCTAGCTGTGCTAAATAGATGCTACGTAGCTGTGTGTTCCATTCTTAGCACCAAGGATGGCTTAGAGCTAATAAAAACAGCCACTGTTCACAAAGATCTTGACTAGAGAGGCCAGCACTTTCCATCCAGGCTGTTCTTGCACACTGGCACTGATAGCCTGCGAGGCTAGAGCTGCTGCTCTTTCCACTTGGCAGGTGAAGACATGGGCACTAATGCAGATTGAAGTAGCTTGCCCAAGATGGTCTTGTTTATAGCGGCAGAAGCAAGGCTAGGTGCTCCTGTGCTATGACTCCTCAACCTTGTGGACAATGTCCCTTGTGTTTCCCTCTCAGTAGGCATTCTTGTGAATGGTGAGCATCCCTGCCCTTTTTGTTCTAGAAAGCTGGTTTACATAGAGTAGAAAAATATGCAGGTTCAAAGGGAACCTGGGTCTGCAGCATTGTGGCAACAGGCGCAGAACTGAGGGCTCAGGGTACTGCTCCCTCTCCTCCAAGTTTGCCTGCCCCTTTGCTGCTCAAAGAGACGTCTGATTTCCTTGGTGTGTGTGTGGGGGGAAGATGTTCATCACAGTCTTGAAGAGCTATATCTGTTAGTAATGTTGGTATTAAACTCTATGTCAACGTGGAAAAATGAATTATGCATGGGAACATTATAATGAAACTCATTAACCTGCACAATTCACATGTAGTACTGATCAATATAATTTAAAAAGAGAAGAAACGATAACAGAAATGAGATTGTGCTTTCCCTGGGCACAATCTAGAGATGTGCTGGAGTTATCAGAGTAATGAAGAAAGGAAAGGAGAAGCAGAGTGGGCTATGCTCATTGTTTAGCACAGTGCCAAACTGAGCTGCTTCTCCCTCTGCCAACATACATGTGCAGATGTGCACATACATGCACATTCATGTGTAAACACATGCATATACAGCACATACACACATAATTGCATCCACAATTTAATAATATACACACATACACACACATATACACAGACAGATCCATATTTTTTTCTGAGTGATTTTTCCAAGTACGTAGCCTATTCACTTCTCACTCTCCTCTGTGCCACAAAGTAATGATAATACTGTCTTTACAGGCTAGTTAGTTGTAGGGCTTCTGTGAACTCCTGCCTGCTGCCTGGGACACAGATAGCTAAGACCCAAAAGTCTTAGCTGCATAAGAACAATCAAACATTATACAGACATGGTGGTCCATGTCTTGATCTTGGCTAAGGCAAGAGGATTTTCATGAATTTGAGACCAGCTGAAACTATTTGAGACTATTTCAATGAAACCAAAAGCATAACAAAATGAGACTTGGCCCTCAATATCATTTATGCAAGAAGAATTCTGTAAAAGGCAAAAAAGCTAATGAATTGGAGCCCTTACCATTTATCCCTTACTCTTCTTCTAATGCTGAAGCCTGTATCTCTGGGATTGACTCCAGCTTCATTATCCCAGAGCATCCCCACCTTTAAGTCCATTTATTTCACCTTTCAAGACATGGTCACTGAGAACATTCACAGATGACTAGAACACCCTTGCTGTCTACGAACAGTACCAATCTTAAAAGACAGAAATTCTCATCTTCATTCCTTCCTCCAAGTTAAAAGGTACTGATTTTTCATGGAGTGCTCTTATTTCTCTAATTTCCTACATCACAACTAATTATTAAATTAATATTCAGACAAATCTAAAGCTACATGCTGTAAATAGGTCTGAACTGATTCTCCATCTTGATGTTTTCACAAATAAAGCAGCGTGAATACTACAAACGCACACACGATTGCCAAGTGCACCCATGATCAAGTAGGTCTCTCCATTGACCTTGAGATATCATTTGCCAGCAACGTTTCTTCATATTTTTGGTTTATGTTTGATTTTGTAGTTGACTGGTACAGATGGGCCTTTAAAGAGAACTCAGAACTCTGAGGCGTCGCCATTTTGCTTTGAACGGAGCCATTTTCTGACTTGGGATTCCAGGGTTGAGGTGGGAGTCCGAGAGCATATGCAATTCCACGGTCAAATCTGAAAGCTGCTGAGTGTTTTAAATTAAAACAACATCTTTGGAGAAATTGATATATAAACATGTTTTAAAAAATACCTCCAGAAAAAAAGCTCTATGAAAGTGAGAGAGTTGAACCGAATAATTTCTAAATACTTTGTGATTTCCAGAGTTGAAGAAAAAAACTTAATAGTTGGGAAATTACTGAGCAATGGTTGGCCACTTGGGTAAACTCATTCTATGTTATATGTCACAGAATTCTGAATTTTATTTAACAGTTACAGAATTTGCTGTCTTGCTCACAAAGGAATAAAGGCATTGAGAGGAGAATAATTTATCAGTGGCCATCCATCCAGCAAGCAAAAATTCTAGTTACAGTGGCCCTTCTTGTGGTCCAATCAAGGGAAAGGACTCCCATGGTTTTTGTTTGTTTGTTTTGTTTTTGCCCTGCATGGCTGATAAGTTTTGCTAAGTGAAAGTATCAAAGGCAGTCATCTAGCCTTGGCTCTGCAGCCGTCTGTCATGGTGACATAGCCTGCCTCCCTGCTGCTGCTTCACTAGCATCCCCTCCATGTTGCCACATGCATCTGTCTTACCAGCAAATGGTCCTGCTGATCCACAAAGGCCTCCTACTCCTTCCCAAAAGCTGTTTCTGCCACAAAGTTGCTTCCTTCCTGCCTTTTCTTCTTTTGATGGTGTCTATGCCACTGTAGCCCTGAGCCTCTGGTGTGCAGTTGGGAGGATCATAATCCCTTGGGAGGAGAGTTTTTGTTTCTCTGGACAACCTGTGGTTAAAGGGACAGACGCCTATAAGACACATCTAGGAGAAAGAACGCAAATGCAAGGCACCCTCCTCCCCTGACTCAATGCCAAAGAAAAACTAAACCTGGTCATTAGCGGATTATTCTCTTTCCCAGAGCTGATACTGAGATCTATAATGCCCATCCCAGAGTGCCCCTTGATGTGATTACCAAGCACCCCAGGACATTGACATAGCTAGATCTGACTTACAAACCTGCCAGTTTATAGCCCAAAGAATTTTATCAGAGCCCTCAACTGATAGATTATAAGAACTATTTCAAACTCCTTGATGTTACTGAGCACCTACTGTGTGCTAGCCTCTATGAAATGTCCTGATATTGTCTCACTTAAAAATCATCTTTAAATAATGTTATTGACTGATGTATACATGACTTTCATGTTTTAGATTTTCCAAAATGGTGTTTTTTCTATCACAAGTACAAATTGCTAATTTTTTAAAATTAAATTATAAATTATTTCTAGTGGGCATGAAATTCATAGTTAATAGTCACACATGTGAAAAATACAGTCTTCTCTACAATGGAGATTTTACTTTCACTCTTGATAATAGAGGATTTGATGTAACCACTGCTGGGAGGCTCCATTACATTAAATTTTAAAGGTAAATTAATCCATTTAAAAAATCTTTTTCTTCTTTTCATACTCTTGGAGATAGAATATATTTTACATGGCTGATGTGTTGTGCTGGGATAATGAAACAGAATCTGATCATAAATATTTTTAGTCCATGGTTACTAATATCGATCGGTCCATGGGTGGCTTCCACTGAGATGTTTTAACCTTGATGACCTGTGGTTCCTGCACCCTCTGACTGTATTCACGGTGAGACATTTGCAAAATGGCCTACTCCTTGGCCACCATGGTCAATGATTTTCTTCAGGGCAGCCCCAATCCTCCAATCCTCTCTAAGCTACTTCTGCACTCCCTTTGGTACATTTTGAGATGCTTCTCTGGGTCTTAACGGCAGGCTAAGGGTGTTTCAGACACTTTTCTATGTCACAATGCAGTGCCCGAATGCTGGTGTGTTTCTTTTGGCCTTCACCCCACAAGTGAGGCACAGAGGTTTTCACTTTGCCCATTCTTTTATCGTCTTTAGGAGTGTCTGACACTATAATACCTAGGGACGGAGTCTTTTCTCAGACAGTCTTCTGTAAATAAACTCAATATTCAGATGATTGAACCATCCCACACCACCTTCCAGTTAACCTTTATATTCCCTGGGCAGAATATTTTTTACACAGTTACACCATACTCCCTTCATCTTAGGCTCTGAGTTTTCCAGAGTCCTGGTTTTTT
>JADRCD010128609.1:0-17020 GCA_019843815.1 Montemys delectorum | reverse complement strand
CAGAGAAAAGGAGCCAGCATACTGTTTTCACTGGTTTTCCTGGAAGCAGATGCAGGTTTCCAGTGTACATTTCATCAAGGGCATGCCATTGATTAGAATGAGTGAGTATGGCAGGTAGAGACAGAGCTGAGGTAGAAGATGACTTGCTTTACCTAAAACTGAGCTTTAAATGCCTTGGAATGGGGGAGAATCAGGAGTGCGAACATTAACACAGCATCTATTGATGGCTTCCCTTGTTCCTTCAGGTAAATGACTGACAAGTAGGTGATTCTTGGCTGTGCATATGCATAGCTCAACAGGGATCTGGAAACCATACCCTTCCCTTCTCCCTTTGAGCTGAGGACATTTCCAAAGAATAATTAGAAATTATGGGCCATTAGAAGCAAGCAACCACAGTGGCTAGAGATGAGATGCTGGTCCAGCAAAAGAGAGTGGGCTGAACACTGCTTTATCTCCCAAGATAACACACTAGCATTTATTACCTTAAAATAATGTGTATTTGTGTAGCTATGTGTTTGTAAACACATGGCAATTTCATCCAGAGATAATGCTATACCTTCAATTGTATTGGCTGGCTTGGAAGTTTTGAATTTCCTTTTGTGCAAATGAATGGTTTAAAATGTTGCCAGTTACAGATCCATTCCAGAAAACTGGGCATTGTACTTTGTATTAATTTTGAAAATGGATTTGAAATCATAATGGAAATATCAGTTGAACTTCAAATATAGCAAAAAGGGGAATATAATGGCAATTTCTGGGGAATCAGACAGAAACGGGGTATGCTTCTTAGTTTCCTTCAGTCAGACTGTCTTGTGTTAGTTATTTGAATCTATCTGTGTAGGTATGGCAACACCATAGATGAATTTGTAGCTTATTATTTATATTTTATTCAGCTTTATGTGCATATACATATATGAAGGCAAGACACACATTCACATAAAAATAAAATGAGTAAACTAAGTTACATTGAAGTATTAAAGATACTCTAGTATGGATGATGGCATGTTTATCCTGTTCTAGCATTAGTATGCTATAGCATAAGCTATAGCTAAATAGTCATGCTTTTGTATTTATTATAACCTTTATACTAAAATCCTCAGGTATACATCAGCATACCTTGAACCATCTCAATTACTTACAATATTTCACACAGCAAAAGTGCCTCTTAAGCACTTTATACCTGTGCTGTTTCAGGAATGAGAAAAAAGTCTGTACATGTTTAATACAGATGCACATGGTTACATGCATTTAGCTTTATTTATCATTAGTATTAAATGAAATAAAATGTTTAGGAAACAGAGGATCTAAGAACCAGACATAGAAGGAGCAGTACACTGACCTAACAAAGACAAGAGCAGATAGCAACATCTAGAATTACAATCATCCCAGACCCAGATGCCTAGACTCCAGTGTAAAAACACAATCAATAACAACCAGCACAATGTTTCCACTAGAGCCCAGCTATCCTACTACAGTTGATCCTGGGAAATGAAGCCTAAAACAAGAACCTCAAAATAGCCTTTAAGAGTAAGTTAGAGATCTTTAAAGGGGAAATGAACAAACCCATTAAAAAATCTATGAAAACACAAAGAAACAGTGGAATGAAACAGTTCAAAACATGCAAGTGGAAATATAATCAATAACCCAAGTTGAGGAAAAACTCAACATTCAAAAATTAGGAAATTGATCAGGAACCTCAGAGGTAAGACTCACCAACAGATTAGAAGAGAGATCAGAAAAGCTTGGGTATTGAAGACAAGATAGAACAATCAGATACCTCAGTCAAAGATAAGACTAAATCTAAAATAATCCAGGCACAAAACATCCAGAAAATTTGAGATGCTGTTAAAAGACTTTATCTATGAATAGTAGAAGTAGAGGAATAAGATGTAACCCAGGCCAAAGGTACAAAAACTATTTTCAACAACATCACCGAAGAAAATTTCTATAACCTAAATAAGGAGGTGTCTATTAAGGTACAAGAAGAATACAGAACAACAAATAGTTTGGAGTAGAAAAGAAATTCTCTATGGCACATATAAATCAAAATACTAAGTGTACTGAACAAAGAATATTAAAAGCTGCAATAGAAAACTACAAAGTTACATATAAAAGAAAACCTATTAGGATAATCACTTTATTTTGACAGAGACTCTAAAAATGAGAATGGCCTAGACAAATGTTCTACAAACTCTAAAAGACCACAGATGCCAGCCTATGCTACTATACCCAGCAAAAATTTCAATCACAGTAGATAAAGAAAGAGAGACTATAGTTAAGAATGAATTCGATCAATTCCTATGTACAAATCCAGCCCTACAGAAGTCACTAGAAAGAAAATTCAACCTGAAGAGGTTAACTATATCCAAAAAATATAAAGAAAAGTAATATCAGAACAATAAATTAAACAGGGGTTGAGACCACATCACAATAACAAAACAACAAAAATCAACAAGCACTGCACATTAATAACTCTCAATATTAATGGTCTCAGATCCTCAAGAAAAAGACACAGACTAACAGAGTGAATTAAAAAACAGGATCCATCATTCTGCTGTATGCAAGAAACACAACTTAACATCAACGATAGACATTACGTCAGAGTAAAAGGATATTCCAAAGCACCTAAGAAGCAAGCTGGTGTAGCCATTTTAAGTTTTGCTAAAATAGACTGTAAATTGGAACTATTCAGAAGAGATATATAAGGATACTACATACTTATCAAAGGAAAAAGCTGCACTAAGAGGATATTTCAATTCTTAACACTTATGCATTAAACGCAAGGGCAATCAAGTTGATTAAAGAAACGCTACTATAGCTTAAATAACATATTGACCCTCACACATTGCTAGTGGGAGATTTCAGTGTCCCACTCTGACCAATAGTTATATCATCCAGAAAAGAAAAAAGAAACAGAGAAATGCTGGCGTTAACTGACATCATAAACAATATGGACTTAATAGACATTAACAGAACATTTCACTCAAACATAAAAGAATATACTTTCACTTATCAGTGATTACATACTATGCTGATAAGTGCATATTAGCCAAAAAGTACTGAATACTTATGATACAACCCACAGAACACAAGAAGTTTAAGAAGAAGGAAGACACAAATGAGGATGGTTCAATTCCACTTAGAAGGGAGAACAAAATAATCACAGGAGGTAGAGGGAAGTAGGGACCTGAGTGGGAGAGAAGAGAGGGAGAGGAAGTGGGGGCAGGATCAGGTATGGGTGGAGGGAGACAGGAAAGAAAACCTAGAGGGTCAGGAGAATAAATGGAAATATGAAGCTGCTGGGGGTAGGGAGTGGGGGAACCTCTAGAAAGTCCCAGAGACCTAGGATGTGAGAAGCTCAGTGGGGATGACCATAGCTAAAATGCCCAACAGTGTGGATATGGAACCTGAAGAGACCATCTCCAGTAGATAGACAGGGCTTCCTGTGGAGAAATGGGGTCACCAACCCAACTTCAAAATTTTTGACCCAGAATTGTTCCTGTCTAAAAGAAATGCAGGGGCAAAAATGGATCAGAGACTGAAGGGAAAGGCCATTCAGTGACCAGCCCAAATTGGCATCTATCCCATGGATGGGCACCAAACCCTGACACTATTTCTGATGTTGTGCTTGCAGACAGGAGCCTAGCATGGCTGTCCTCTCATAGGCTCTAACAGCAGCTGACTGAGACAGATGCAGATATTAACAGCCAACCATTGGACTGAGATCAAGGATCCTTATGGAAGAGTTAAAGGAAGGATTGAAGCAGCTGAAGGGGATGGCAACCCCATAGGAAGACTAACAGTGCCAACTAATCCAAACCCCTAGGAGCTCCCAGAAAGTAAGCCACTAACCAAAAAGCATACACGGGCTAGTCAGTGGGCCCTGGCACATATATAGCAGAGGACTGCCTTGTCTGACCCCAGTGGGAGAGAATGAGCCCAATCCCCCCAAGGGAAGGGGGACTGGACAAAGAGCTCTGGGAGAGGGGATCAAGAAGGGGGGGTAACATTTGGAATGTAAATAAATAAAATAATTTTTAAAAAGTTTAAAAGTCTCATATATATGTATATATACATACATACATATTCTCAGAAGCTCATAGAACTTTCTCCAAAACTGACTACATACAAAATTGACACAAAGCAAATCTCAATAGATATAACAAAGCAGAAATAACCCCATGCATTCTAACTGACAAACTACAGATTAAAGTTAGATACCTAGATATCAATAACAAAACAAACAGTAGAAAGCTTACAAACTCATGGAAACTGAACAATTCGCTACTTAATAAAAATTAAGAAATAAATCCAAACCTTTCTAGAATTTAAACAAACCCTGAAAACATAACATAACCAAACTCAATGAATACAATGAAAGTGGTTCTGAGTCAAGCTCACAGCTCCAATTAAGTGTCTAAATAAAATAAAATAAAATAAAATAATTCACAGAGAGATCTCATATTAGTAAATTAAGAGCACAACTGAAAGAGTTAGAACAAAAAGAAAAAATAAAAGCCAAATGGAAAAGACAATAATGAAACTTAGGACTGGAATCAATGAAATAGAAACAAAAATTATAGAAAGAATCAATGAAAAAATGAATTGGTTCTTTAGAGAAAATCAGTATGACTTATAAACACTTAGACAAATTTACTAAAAGACAGAGGAGTCTTAATATAATTAGTGAAGAAAGTGAGGACATAACAAGGGACACTGAGGACATCCTGAGAATCACAAGGATATACTTTAGAAACCTCTACCACCAAATTGAAAAATATAAAATAAATAGATAATTTTGTCTATATGTAATATCTACCATAGTTAAATCAAGAACATACAAGAAATTTAAACAGACCTACAAATTCAAGTGTAATAGAAGTATAATTAAAGTCTGCCAATAAAAATAGATCAGGGTCAGAAAGCTTCAGCACAGAATTATATTAGAGTTTTAAAAAATTGTTAATGTCAACACTCTTCAAATTATTTCAGAAAATAGAAACAGATGAAACATTGCCCAATTAATTTTATGAATTACTCTAATACCTAAACCACATATAGACTTAACAAAGAAAGAGAATTGCAGATCAACTTCTTTAATGAACATAGATGTCAAAACACTTATAAACCTAATCCAAGAACACATCAAGAAGTTTATCCATAATGATCAAGTAGACTTCATCCCAGAGATTCAGGAATGGTTCAACATACATAAATCCATAAATGTAATCTACCGTATAAACAGACTGAAGGACGAAAAACATATGATCATTTCATTAAATGCAAAAAAGACCTTTGACAAAATCCAACAGCTCTTCATGATAAAAGTCCTGGAGAGACTAAGGATCTAAGACATATTCCTAAACATAATAAAGGCAGTTTACTGTAAGTTTATAGCCAAAGCCAATTTAAATGTAGAGAAACTTAAAAAAAAACTACTAAAATTAAGAGCAAGACAAGGTTTTCAACTCTTCATATGTATTCAGTAGAGAAATTAAAGTCTTAGCTAGAGCAAAAAGATGACTGATGAGATCAAGGGCCTACAAATAGAGAGGGAAGAAGCCAAGTATGTTTACTTGCAAATGATGTGATAGTATACATAAGAGACCCTAAAAAATTCACCAGGAAATTCTTACAGCTGATAAACACTTTTAGCAAAGAAGCGGGAAACAAAATTAACACACACACACAAGCAGTAGCCTTCCTATATACAAATGACAAATTGTCTAAGAAATCAGAAAAATAACACCTTTCACAATAGCCTCAAGAAATATAAAATATCTTGGGGTAACTCTAACCAAACAATTATAAGACTTTTATGATAAAAAACATTAAGGCATTGAAAACAGAAATTGATGAAGATATCAGAAGATGGGAAGAATGTCCATGCTCATGGATCAGTAGAATTAATATAGTAAAAATTGCCATCCTACAGAAAATAATCTCTACATTCAATACAATCACCATCAAAATTTCAACATAATCTTGAAAGGACAATTTTTAGCTTCATATAGCAACATAGAAAACTCAGAATAGCTAAAACAATCCTGAGTGATAAAGGAACTGCTGTAGGTATCACCATCCACAATACTAAATTTTCTTTAAGAGTTATAGTAATGAAAACATTATGGTATTGGTTTTGAAGACCCAAAAATAAGTCTATACAATTATGAACACCAGATGTCTGATAAAGAAGAAACACACACTGAAGAAAAAGCCACCATTTTCATCAATAGTGCTGGTCAGATTGGATGGTTATATGTAGAGGAATGAGAATTAATTCATACTTATTACCCTCAACTCCAAATAGATCAAAGACCTCAAGGTCAGATACACTGAATCTGATAGAAGGGAAAATAGGGAATAGTGTTTGAACTCATTGGCACAAGAGACTTTCTGAACAGAACAACATTAGCACAGACACTAAGAATAACTGTTAAATAATGGAACCTCGTGAAATTGAAAAGCTTGTGTATGAAAAAGAACACCATCATTCAGACAATGTGCCAGGCTATAGAACTGGAATTTTTATTTACCAGTTGCATGTCTCTTGCAGAGAGCTAGTATACAATGTCCCTTGGAAATCAAGAAAATGAATGACTCAATTTAAAAATGGGGTACAGATCTAAACAGAATTTTCAAAGGAGAAAACTCAAATGGATATGAATCACTTTAGGAAATGCTCAACATCCTTAGTCACCAGAGAAATGCAGGTTAAAAGAAAAGAAGTGACATTTCCTCAGGAAGTTGGGAATCTATGTACAAGGTCTAGCTATATTGCTTGTGGTCATACCAAGGGATGTTTTATTCTACTATAGAGACACTTGCTTAAGTCTGTTCATTACTTCTCTATTCATAATAGCCAGAAATTGGAAACAGCCCAGATGACTATCAGTGCATGAATGGATAACAAAATGTGATATGTTTACCAATGGAATACTAACTATTCAACCATTAAAAAAAAGAAAATGATGAAATTTGCAGGTAAATGGATAGAATTAGAAAAAAATTATCCTGAGTGAGATATCCTTGACTCAGAAGGACTATTATGTGACTGTTAGCTATTGAGTCAATGATACACAATTTACAAACCATATAAACAGAGGTAAGTTTGAGAGTAAAGGACTAGGAGGGAGAGGTAGATTTCCCTAGAAAATAGAATAAATAGATATGGATGGATGAGGAGGAAGGACTGGAATGGGAGTAACACATGGGGAAAGGAAGGCAAGAGAGGAGAAAATAGAGTAAAACACAGTGAAAACTGAGGGCCATTTAACAGGTTGTATGTAAACCTAATACAGTCCTGTCATATATAGATATATGGAGGTAATCTAAATGAAATTGCCAAATAATGGTGGAGACAGAGGCCCAACTAACCAGCTCTTGTTATCAAATTAAGCTTACAATATTGGGAATGAGTTACATCTAATTGAGTTGTAGGGCAAAGGGGTCCCATGGGAACTCCAAACAACCCAGGCTATTGCCAAAGATCTTGGTGACTCTTTACAAATTGATGATAAAGCCTGTTGCTGATGATAACACCTATACTGTTGGTAGGGTTTTGTTTGTTTGTTTTTGTTTTTTACTATTTTATTGTGTTCTTAAACCTCTACCTCCCTTCTAACCTTTATTCCATTGTGATCCCTTCCAACTCCTCAACACTAGGTAAGAGAAAAAGAAAGTTGGAGGGAAATGGGGGTGGTGGTGCATAGACCTCTTTAGACTACTTCCTGCTGATTGGGTTTGTCAGGTTCCTTGGGGCAAGTCCAGCCTTTGTTGTCAGAATATTCAGCAGTCCAGCAGTCCAGTAAACTAGCAATAGCAAACTCAACGAATCAGCAGCAGTGTGGGAAACAAGAGCAGCAGCTACAGGCTCTCAAATTCATACCTTCTCCAGAGTCCCCAGAACTAACCTATTTGCACAGAGCAGAAGTCCTGCCCCATGAGAGTGCTAGATAGTCATAGTTAATGGTTGTGGGCAAATTGAAGCAGCCTCATATCCCACACCTAGGGTTAAGATAAAAACATATTCATGTAACAATTGAGTTTTAAAGGAAGCAACAGTCACTACCCTACATAATTAATTCAATGCGGAAATCTGAACTGGTGCTCACCCAGAGCCTTACAGGATTTAGGGCATTGGCAGGTACTCTGCATGGTACCAAATGAGAAAGATAAATGTGAACCCAGCTACAAATCCTTCAATCTACAAGTGACCAGCCCACAAGATACACTGTGCGATAGTGGCACAAAGCTTGTGGGAACAACCAAGCAATATCTGGTTTAAGGACCACTCCATGAGATGGAATCCAAATCTAGTAATGCTTGTTGGGTGGCCAAGAACCTGAGACTAGATACTCCAAGACCTAGGAAAAATCCAAACACTACTCTTCTGCTAAAGGTATGTAGCAATAAAACGACTTCTAAATATATGTTGCCATACTCAAAGATCTCCTTCCACAGTCACCATAAGAGAAGCTTTCTCCTTCAGGCGCTGGGGACAAGTACAAAGATCCCTAGCCAGACAATATTCAGAAAATGATAGATCTTAGAATACTCTGACCTAAATGAGCTGTCTCTATCCAGCTCATGTATAATCCAGAGATGGAGGGCACCAGACTCTACAGAGCAGGTGTATGAAACTGTCCCACAGTTTCACGAACTGGGTTCTTGCTCAACCGAAGGGAGAAGAAGACCTGAAACACAAGAGTTCGAGAACAAAAGAACACGAAGCCAAGTTGCGTCCCAATCAAGGCTTCGAACTTTACTTTTTGAGGTTTGGTATTTATAAGTACATGGGGAAAACGAAAACTGGATCTCTAGGTTACAGTGACATTTGCATAACATAAACAGTTCAGGAGGAGTCAGGAAAGAGTCAGGAAAACCGGCAGCAGGGCGTGAGTTCTTGAGTGGGGCGGCTCAGGATGTTCCGCAGGTCTCAGCTCCCAGGAGAGGTTGGAGGTGCGGCCCACAGTGGGGCAGGAGGTCAGTAGCAGATGTCTTCAGGTAGTAGATGCATCTTTCTCTGGAATCCTGGAAGGCAGAACTCAGAGCAGTGGGCCTTTGTCTTGGCACAGCAGGTGTGAGCTCCAATGTCTAGATGTCTCAGAGTTGAGGCAGGAAGGGAGGGACCCAACAGGTGTACATTATTGGCAACACTGTAGGACCTTAAGGTGTGTCTGTACTGGTAGATTCCTAAGAATGAAATGGGGGGTACACACCTCATCCTTTACCCAGAAGCCATTTCCAATTGATAATCATTTGGAATTGAAAAATTAACTCTCTAAGGGAGTCTCACTGGAAACAAAACAATTTTCAATGAAAGGAAGCAAACTGAAACAGCAACAACAAATCCTTTCTTTCTTATGTTCTTTATATCTTGTACCCTGTATTCTTGGGGTTTTATGATCTTATCTTTCATTTTAGCAATTCAATTTTATCCTATACTTGTGCTTCAATGAACATTTAAACAATCATTGAGTTTTAGTTATCTTGTTTTTTTTTTTATATGAATTTCTTTTATTCATGTTCCCCCTGCCTTGTTTTCACTGTAAACTTACTGAATGAAGATGAATGAAAATGTGGGGAAGAATTGATGATGCTTGGGTTTTATAACAATTCTAAAGATTAGGTTGGCAGTTGATTGTCTATGCCTTCACAGTACTTTATCCACATATCTCTCTCTTAGTAGGTTCAACTCCTGTTCTGTGTTCTCTTAGTTGCATAGAGCAGGCCCCCTGAGTGCTCTATGGCTATGCTCTCAAGACTGACTCTCTCACTCATTCTCTTTTCCTTTCTCCCTCCTTCTCTTCTTTCTTCCCCTCCCTCTTACAGACTGTTCATCGGACCATGTCTGCTTGTCAATAACACCCTCTTTTAGGAGAACTGAGTTTTCAAATTATGTAAAGTTTTGTACATCTTCCATTTCTGCTTGGGTGGCTAGAGGTACTGATTCCTACATGTAAGTGCAGAAATATATCCTAGGTTCTGTGGGTTTGCTTGGAGGCTGCCATAATGAAGCTGCCATCACAACAAAGCTAGTTATAGAGTTTTCACTTTCCTGTTACTTATAAAAATACTTCAAGGAGGGATGCATGACTGTCCCTGGGAAGGGGAAATAGAATAGATATGGCAGGTGGACTGGGAGCTGGTGGAAATGAGACTAGGAGGGATAATGTGGGAGGAGGATGAAGGGAGAGAGTTCTGGGAGAAGCAACTCGAATTGGGGGGCATTTAGGTGGTGAGGTGGAAACCTAGTGCAATAGAAACTCCTAGGACTTTAGGAAGGTGACCCTACCTAAGACTTCTGGTAATGGGGGAATACAAAGACTGAGTTGTCCATCTTCAGTAACCAGGAAAAACTTCCAGGGGAGATATTAGGATACCTACACAGGTATAAAACCTTCTACCTACAATCTGTCCTGCTTGAAAAATGTGCAGGGGAAAGATGGCACAGAAATTGTAAGAGGCCAACCAATGACTGGCCTGGCTTGAGATCCATGCCACTAGAGGGAGCCCACTTCTGACACTTCCTGGAGGGCCAGGACCCACAGGCTGGATAGCCCAGAGACCTAGAATAGAACCAAACACAAAAGTGAAAAAAAAAAGTCAATAAATCAATGAAATGATGTGTGATGATATGGTATTCTGCTATATTCATAGACTGGTGCCTAGCTCAGTTGGTATCAGAGAGGCTTCATCAGCAACTGATGGAAACAGATGAAGAGATTCATCCAAACATTAGGCAGGGCTTACTGAAGTGGGGAAGAAGGATTTTTAGGAGCCAGAGGAGTCAATGTCACCACAAGAAGAGCAATGAAATCATCTAATCTGGTCTCATAGGGGCTCATATAAACTCAATCGATAATCAGGGAGCCTACATGGGTCTGACCTAGGCCCTCTGCACATATATTACAACTGTATAGTTTGGTCTTCTTACAGGACTTTAACAGTGGGAGTGTGTCTAGGGTGTCTCCAATTAATTTGCCTGCTTTTGAGACCCTTGTCCTCCTACTGAGTTGTCTCTTTCAGACTCAGTATGAAGAGAGGTGTGTAGTCTTATTGTAACTTGATATCATGTTTGGTTGATATCCTTGGAAGGCCTGTTCTTTTCTGAAGGGGCATGGAAGAAGGGTGGATCTGGGGGTGGTCTGAGGGGGTGAAGGGATGAGAAGAGAGGAGAGAGGGAAAACTGCAGTCAGAATGTAATATATGAAAGAGTAAATAAACTTAGAAAATAATATACAATTATATAAATATTACTTTTACACAATTATGTACTCAGTAGATGTACAATGATCTACTAAATATACCTTCTTAAAATGTATATATTCTAATTTTGAAATTTTCTTTGTTAGACACTTTTAATGATGCTCTAAGTCTATAGTAAGTTATGTTTTTTGCTGTTATTGGCAGAGCATTGCCTGATGCTGGTGGCTCCTGACAGATCAGAGATCCTCATTCTGATGATTGCAGTAGTTTGGACATTTCACAGTAGAAGACAGCAAAGTCTGCTTCATTGGTTGACTTTTTTTTGATGAGTGATTTCTTTGTAGTGTGCTATGGTTTCATATTCTTACCATGTTAGTCAGCTTTCACTCATTCTGATAAAATTCCCAAGATAAGTGACTTAAAATGGGAATAAAACATTTCTCATGGCATATAATTTCAGTTCATGGTCACATGAAGACATTTTGTTTTTGGAAAGAGTTATCCTGGGGAGGCAGAACATCAGGACAGAGACAGATCTGATGGCTGGGAATCAGAGAGGAAGAATGAGAACTGAGGATCTCAATAACTCCCCCAAAGGGCAGTCCAACAATGATAAATCTCTCCATCTAGGATCCACCTCCTAAAGATTCTATCTCCCAGGAGCAACACAGCCTGGTGACAAATAGGAGACATTAATATCTGAAACAATAGCCCACAGGAGAGAACTCCTTTCTGAACTGAAGTAACTCCCTTCAATGCTGGGTCTCTTGTAAGATGCTCATGCATATGGTAGCTTTCAGTTGAGGTTAACACTAATCTCCCATTCCAAAAGTCCTTGGAAGTTTTAGAATAATAGTCAAGCAAGGAAACACATTGCTGCTTTATCCACAGAATTTGGGGCATATTCAAATCCATTTCATTAAAAGAATCTTCACAAGGTTTGACTCTATCTCAACTAACCACCACTAAATACTCATTTAACTCTACGTCTCTCTTACAGTTTTCTACTTCCACCATATCTGTGGTCACTCTATTTTGTGAATTCTTGAGTTTCTCAAAGCAATTACTAAACAATAGGATTCTTCCAAACCCCCATTAATATAGAATACTGATTTCCTTTGAATGTTTTTGAGGAAGAGTGAAGCTTGGGCTGGCCTCAAACTCGCCTTCTTCTATCCTCTGCTTCCCCCATCCCCAAGTCACCACTTAGGGGTTGCAGATCTGAACTTCATCAGCTGGTTACATGTATACCTTTGGAAGAGGGTAGAATGGAGAATCCTTTCCAGAAAGTTTCAGTCCACTTTGCCCAGAACAAAAGATACACCTCCACTGGCTGGTATAATTCTGTGATATGTAAGACTGAAAGTTTAACTTCACTCTACTCTCTACAGAATTGACTCTGTGTTAGCAGGTATATGTTCAGCATTACTCTCATTGCATCCTTCCCTTAGAGCTCTTGTGGGCCCAGGTTAGTTGACAATGGACATTATTGCTTTTAAATAATCTTTTTTCTCTTCTAGAGCAGTCAATCTGGAAGAGTACACTAAAACTATTCAGTTAAACGTGCTGGAAGAGGATGTAACATAATGCAGGTATGCCAGTTAGTTTTTAGTTGGTGTGATAAACACCATGGCCAAAACAACTTGGATAGGAAAAGGTCGATTTGTCTTATAGGTTGCAGTACATCATCAATGAGAAACCCAGAGTCAGAAACCAAAGTAGAGACTATGGAGAAATATTGCTTGTTGATTTAATTTCTATGGCTTGCTTAGCATGTTGTCTTAAACAATAAAGGACCACCTGCTCAGGAGTGCCACCACTAACTGAAGGCAAGGCCTTCCTATATTAATCATTAATCAAGAAAATGTCCCACATACATGGTCAGAGTCCAATCTGATGGAGAGAAATCATCTGTGTAGGTCCCTTCTTCTCTGGTGACATTAGCTTTTGTAAAGCTGACAAAGCTAACCAACACACTAGGTTTTGTTTTCCTATTTATAAAGCATATGTAGAGAAGATTGAATATTATTAAGTATGCTACAGCTTTGGGGGGTGGTAAATGAGCGATGAGTTGGACTTTAATTCACCATCTTCATTAGTCTTTTAAATGAGAGTCAGTATACGCTTGAAGCTTTGAATACAGACAGCAATTTCTCCTCCATGGCTATGAAATTCCTAGATGTCAACTTTCAAGAGAAGGCTGTTTTAGCTGTATTAAAGATTGAGGACTGCAGAAATGGCTCAGAAGAGGACTAGGAGTCCTTGTTCCTCACCTAGAAGATCCAAGTTTAATTCCCAGCACACACACAGTGGCTCACATCCATCTACAATTGTAGATCCAGGGAATATGATAGCTTCTTCTGGCTTCCCTGGATACCAGGCTTTGCAATTGGTACACATACATACCTCAGGCAAAGCACACATAGAATAAAATAAAAGAAAGTAAAAATAGAATAGAATTAAAAAGTTATAAAAAGGAAACACTGGTGCTTAATATAGCACCATCAATTATAGGGCCATCCCCCAGGAACTTTCCTGAAGTGTCTATATCAGCACTCATTGCTTAATCTTGCATTATGATGTTATAATTCTGATGCTTTCTGTCTTTAGTATCACGAACCAATCTCTGTAATCTCTGTTAAACTTCAATCTCTTTCTTATACAGCTTCATCTTATTTTCACATCTTTATAAATCAAAAAGATCTTACCATGTTATGGATTAGATTTAGTTTAAGGAACTATTGTGACTGGATTGGTCTCCACAAACCATTAAAATTGTCTTTTTACATAAGAAATAAGGTTGTTTGCTTTTTATTATTCATGAATTCATTGAAATAGCACTTTTTTTTTCTTGAATGTTTCCTTTGCATTCACAATGTGTCTAATTGGCTCAAGGTGCCAAGCTTTCAACATGGCTTACTCACTAAACGAAATCATTTCTGGCTGTTGATTTCAAGTGAGGGGTGTGCGTCTGTGCTTCACTCTGACACTTAGAGGCCATTGTAAAGAGATTAATTGGCATGATTTCAACACTGTTTTTTTTTTTTTCAGGAAATGGGAAACTTAAAGAGGGATATAGGAATATGTGCGAGATACCAGGCAGTGGAACAGTAAAAACACAGACACTATTTATTTTGTTTTTCATCTTCTTTATGTATGGTCCACGGCGTCCTTGGAACAACTTTAATAGTGAGATTAAAGGCAGCAGATCACAGACCATCAGAACATCATAAGAAAAACCTTGAAATGATGTGAGGATTGTCAAAATGTTACACAAAGGACACACAGAAGACAGTGAACTTGTGGTCTTCAGAAAGCTGAACTTGATAAATGTACTTGATGGAGATTTGGGACAAACTTTTGATTTGTAAGTGATAATGATAATAATGATGGTGATGATGAAGTGCTGGGGTCCTGTGAATGAGAGGGATCTATAACAAAAGGGATGGCATTTAATCTGATGAACTAAAGTGAGGGAGGGCATAAGGAACCACAAAGGAGATAAAGTGACTACAGAAAGGCAAAGTGGGACTGCACAATACACGCAAGAAAGTGTTCCTGGCTCCTATTTCAACTCTAGTGGGGAGCCAAACACGCCTAGTGAAAAGAGACTGGAACTCAACATTGGTCACCAGAAAAACACACAGTTTCCCCAAGACTTGACTTGGGGGATTAGATGTAGCAGTAACTTCTTCTATGTTGTAAGTTGGTACAGGAGGTGGATTCTATTCTGTCATCTCTATGTCTTAGAGCCCTGGTTCTTGAGCTTCCTAACACTGTGATGCTTTAAGACAGTTCATGTTATGATGATTCTTCAACCATAAAATTATTTCATTGCTACTTTACAACCATAATTTTGCTACTGTTATATTACTATATGTAGGATATCCGATATGTAACTCCCTCAATGGGTCACAACCCATAGGTTGAGAACTGTTGTCTTAAAAGGATTTTAAGCTGGGCAGTGGTGACCCACACCTTTAACTCCAGCACTTGGGAGGCAGAAGCAGGCAGATTTCTGAGTTTGAGGCCAGCCTGGTCAACAGAGTGTGTTCCAGGACAGCCAGGGCTATACAGAGAAACCCTGTCTCGAAAAAAAAAAATAATAAAAAAAAGAGAATCTTAGACAGCTGAAACCTTGACCCAGGGTCTATTGTGAGAATGACCTACTCTTGATCTTGAAAACAAGCAGCACTCACATGTGAAAGAAATTGAGGCACCTTGCCTCAGTCCCTGAGTGAGTAATGTCTTGTAAGGTGGGCTAAAAGTCATCCCACTGAGAAATTAAAGCAGCGATACGCCAGGGCTGGGAAGGCCCAGTGGTCAGAGGCCTTAGCACAGCAGCAAGGAGCAAAATTGACCTGATGAGAACTGGGCTTATAACACTGAGTCCTGGGCCAGCATTCTCCTTGCCCTCTGGACTTATTGCCTCAAGACCTAAATTATTGGCCTGACTTTTTTCTTTATTTATTACTCTGAGCTTTCAGTCAGCTGCCTCCAGGGCCTCTGCAGTTACCTTTTTGCTACTTGATTTATTGCCAGTAGGAATGAGAACTTTACATTTTTCTTCTTTCGTTTATTTCTCTTTGTTTCTTCATTTTTTCCTCCCTCCCTCCACATTTTCCACTCCTTCCTCTCTCTCTCTTTCTCTCTTCCTTTTTAAAATCTATTTTGTGTGTATGTATGTATGTGTGTATATGTTTGTGGTGTGTGTGTGTGTGTGTGTGTGTAGGAATCAGTTCTCTTCCTTTACCATGTGTGTTCTAGGGATTAAACTCAGATTGTCAAGCTTGGTGGCAAGCACCTTTACCCACTTAGCCATCTTACCAGCCCATGGTACAGAAATCTTTAAGCTTGGGTTCAGCAGAACATTTAATTTCCAGTCTTCTCCCTCTAGCAGAATATTCTTAGCAGAACAGGACATAACAGCTCTGAGACTAGTCCTCCAGATCTCATTGACCAGTTTATCATCCACTCCCACCCTGCTACTGCTCCTTCGTATATTAGGGAAGTGTCCCTCTTTTAGAACACTATCCAGTTCTTGTGTTCTTTAGTCTGAGTGAGAGTCTTACCATCCTTTGGGGTGGAATCTTGATGATGTCAGCAGCAGGTCTTGGAATATGGGGAGAGCTCCTCAAGCAATTGCTGTCCTTGCTCAATCAGTCCAACAATGTGTACATGAGAGGACAGAAACACAGGAAACACAGGATAACTCCTCCAGAAGATTATGGCCAATACTTTATAGTAAAGTATTTGGAATACTAGATCAAAAAAATTTGGAATACTAGATTAAAAAAGAGCTATTACCTTCAGATGTGTTATGTAGCAGTCTCTTCCAAACTGAAATATTTGTTCTAGGAAGGGTAGGGAGACCCACGAGTCTTAGAATATGGACAAAAGGCCATACCTGGAAAAGCAGAAACTTCACAGATTCTCAAAAACCTCCTCTCCAGCTTGATAAAACAAATCAACAATTGTTGAAGAATGAGAGACCAAGGAGCTGTAGAGAAGAGAGGTTCAGGCTAGGTTCAGGCCAACAAGGTACCTGCTCACTGTTGGGTTGCAACTTCTGCTCATTGTCACCTATGGAGGACTACTTTTTAGGCAATGTAGCTGCTTTTTTGAATTGTCTCTGTCCCTGTAACCTCTCACTTCTATTCCTGTTAGTACAAACTCACTGGTTTATTAAATTGGACTTTGATACAGTCATTATTTTACTTTCTGGTGGATTCCCTTTCTGGGGTGAGTAGGGGATCTCTCTCTCTCTCTCTCTCTCTCTCTCTCTCTCTCTCTCTCTCTCTCTCTCTCT
>JADRCD010128607.1:0-13251 GCA_019843815.1 Montemys delectorum | reverse complement strand
CTTACTCAGTAAAGTACGGGTTGTGCAAGTACACAAAGACCTGAACTTGGTCCCAGAACCCACCTCAAAAGCTGGATTTAGTAGTGTGTAGTTGTTGTCCCAGTACTGGGGTGGCAGAGACATGTGGATACCTGGGGCACTGACCAGACAGCTTAACCTACTTAGTGAGCTCCAGACCAATGAGAGACCCTGTTTAAAAAACACCAGTGGCTGGCTCCTGAGAAATACCTGAGGTGGTCCTCTGGCCTCCAGGTACACAATACAGCAGCAGAACATACAAGAGTATCCATTGTGGATGAGGTACAGTTGTTCATCCATCAGTTGGTGGGCATTTGGGTTGCCTATGCTTTGGTTACTGTCTTGAATGCTCTCTGGACATCTGGGCATGTGTTTTCGTATGAACCTGTGTTTTCACTTCTTGGATGCACATCTAGGACTAGAATGGCTGGGTCGTAGCATGTAACTGGAGGACCTTATAGACTGTTTGTATGTCCATCCTCCATATAAGGTGGTTGTCCACAGTGTTGTTGTTGAGTCTGTGTTACACATGAGGAAATGAGATGGAGACTCCTGATCTCTCCAGAGAGGGCCTGGAGCAAGTGGCAGGGGCAGCAGCAGCACCTGTGCAGGGGAGAGGCTGTCCATTTCCCTGGGTTCTGCATCCTTGACTGAGTGCAGAGCCCCTGGGACAGTGGCTGCATGTATGTCCACTGTGCTGGGCTCTGCTAGAGCCCACTCCATGTACTTTGTTTACACTCATGCCAGCCACCAGGGAGTGGAGTGGAGAACACGGAGTAAGTGTCCGTGTCAGCACTGTCGCCCAGACCTTTAGCTCACTACCAGTCTTCTTAGCCAGAGATGAGTGAGTTTAGAGCTTTGTGAGCTGTTGTGGGAGGGCATATCTCACCCAGTGCTGGCCTTCCCAAGGGCTCTGCCTACAGCACTTGGCCCCAGGCTATGCCCCTCACCAGAGCTGAAAGCCAAAGGAGTAGCCTGCTACTGAGGAGTCTTTCGGAAGTGACTACTTCCTTCCTGTCCTAAATGTAGCTGATCCAAAATCATCCCAAGCTGCTGCATCCTCAAGTGCACTGCAGAGGCTGTTAGATGTTAGGCACTGATCAATGGCTTGGGGAGAACAAGTAGGGGCTCATTTATCAGCAGTTTCCATGGGAGAGGAGAAAGAAAAAGTATTTCTGTGAGGCCTCTATAGAAAGGTGTTATGTGTTCAAGAGCCAAGAGGAGGCTTTCAGAGAAGGCCTAAGGCAAGCCATTTACATAATAGTAACCATACAGGAGAGGGACCCACCTTCCTGGCCCCTCTCTAGAGCATGTGTAGGGAAAGTGCAGATAGATTGGTAAGGACAGAGAATAGGGTCACAAATTCTCGGATCCAGTGTCCAGATCAGCCTCTAGCAGTCTTAGGCCAGCCCTGTTTTCCTTCTTGGCCTCCTCTTGTCTCATGTCTCACCCTGGTGGCCTTTAGAGTGGCAGTGTGTCCTTGGGCCCCTACTACTCTCATTTCCCACAGCCCTGCTTTTGATCTTCAGGGTGCCAGGGGACTCAGCTATACCCTTTGAAAGACAAAGACATTCTAAAGTGGTCTAGCAGCAGGAGGCTCGGAAGACCCATTATGAATCAGACTAGGTGTAAGCTATAGGGGTACCCCTTTGGTAGAGCAGATTGGGGTCCTGGGTACTCTGGTGTCTTTTCGGTGGTGTTGGTGTGGGAGTAGTGTGAATAGGGTTGGCTATTTGTTAGTTCTTCATTGGAACCATTGATGCCCTGCTCCAGTTTGTTTTGGGCAGGGTGGACTGACGGGGGCCTTTTTCTCTCTAGTATCCTGTGCGTCCTGCTTCGATGACCTACGATGACATTCCACATCTCTCAGCCAAGATCAAGCCCAAACAGCAGAAGGTGGAGTTATCTTCCAAGATGGAAGTGGGGTGCTGAGGGTAGGGTTGAGGGAAGCAAGAAGAGAGATACTTTGGAGACTGGCAGCCCAGAGAAGGAGCAGTGGATGGATTAGAGGAACAGCAGTGTGCAGGTCTTTTTTTTTTCTTTTCCTCGAGACAGGGTTTCTCTGTGTAGCCCTGGCTGTCCTGGAACTCACTCTGTAGACCAGGCTGGCCTCCCAAGTGCTGGGATTAAAGGCATGCACCACCACTGCCCGGCAGTGTGCAGGTCTTAAAAGCAGAGGAAGGAAAGCATTTCCAGAAAGGAAAGGCAGCCTGGGCTGAATCAGGCTCAGGTCAGGGGTGGTTGGAAGGCAGTCTGGGGGAGCCTAGGTTATCAGCTGTGGGTGTTTGAAGCAGACTTATTAGACAAAGATCTGATATCCATATAGGATGGGTTGAGGGGACAGGAGAAACTGAGACAAATTTCAGAATTTCTCATCTGTAGGAGTTATGCCTCCCACTTTCTAGTCACAGGAGTTGGGGGGCAGTTTAGGGGGGTGGGCTGTTCAAGGATTGCTGATGTTGGAGATGATATCTTAGTTTCAAATTTTCTTTCTGATTTTGGGGGTGTGGAAGAGTATGGGATAAACAAGACTGTGTACCCCTAAAAAACACATTCTTTTTTTTTTTTTTTTCTTTTATTTCTTTCTTTATGTGAGTACACTATCGCTCTTCAGAAACACCAGAAGAGGGTATCACATTACAGATGTTGTGAGCGACCGTGTGGTTGGTGGGAATTGAACTCAGGACCTCTGGAAGAGTAGTGCCCTCAACCACTGAGCCATCTCTCCAGCCCAACACTGTGACGTGACATTTTTGTTAGAAATTTCATTGGTGACATTTTGTATAGACTGAAACCCTGGTGCCCATTGGGAAGGACACTGGTCACTTTTTCTTCTGGGTAGGGACCTGACTGGGACTGTTTCTGGGGAGCTGGGCCATGGCCCTTTCCAAGTTGGATGGTACTTTGTACCTTCAGGTAGAGCTTGAGATGGCCATCGACACCCTGAATCCTAACTACTGCCGCAGCAAAGGGGAGCAGATTGCATTGAACGTGGATGGTGCCTGTGCTGATGAGACGAGCACATATTCCTCGTGAGTTCCTGCCCCCAGGGTTCCACTGAAGGTAAAGGTTAAAGAGGAGTCTCCAGTGGCCTCAGAGGCATGGGTTCTTTCTGCCCCTTCCCTGGGATCTCAATCATGTCAGGTCTCTGCCTTTAATCAAGAGTGTTGGCCTTCCCTCCTAAATTGGCTTATCCCAGTAGGTGCTTCTGGAGCCCTTGTCTATCATTCATCCCTTGATCCCTCAAAGGTCTGGGTTTGTCATCCCTTAGCCCTGGCTAGTATACATTGGAGTGACAAGGCTCTGAGTATAGAGGAAACATTCAAAAGTTGTATCACAAGTGCTCATCTTTAATCTCAGCACTCAGGAGGCAGAGGCAGAGGCAGGTGGGTCTCTGTAGGAATGGAATAGGGTTGGCCAGCTTCTCTGGAGCATCCTAGCCCTTGACACTGGTTCTCCTTGTGCTCCCAGAAAGCTGATGGACAAGCAGACCTTCTGCTCCTCCCAGACCACCAGCAACACAGCTCGTTATGCCGCTGCACTCTACAGGCAAGGTACCTAGGGCTGGCTATACCATGGGGAGAACACAGGGTGGGCTGGGCCTGAGGACCTCACCTAGTCTTATGAATGCTGTTGGCTGCTACTGAACACTAAACCATGCAGGATCAGGGCAGTGTGGACATGAGAAACTAGTCAAAGCACTATGATGAGGACTTTGCTGGGCACTTCCAATTTGGTAGAGTTGGAGCTTCAAGTCAGTTTGCTCCTAGGAACACATATGCAACATAGCATAGTTTTGGAGACAGGTGGCAGATTTTTGTCTTTTTAATTACATGTTGCTTAGAACCAAGCAATCCTATCATACATGGGCAGCATGTACTGAGGACAAATGGAAATATGTTTATACAAAACTTTGGACACATGTTCATAGGACCTTATTCATGAGAGACAAAGAATGGAAACAGCCCAAATTGTATCACGTGATGCCTGCATAGATAAAATATGCCATATTCACAGGACATCTATAAGGATAACAGACTTATCTGCTCATGTGGAAGAGCGAATCCCTGATAGATGTATGTGTCCACATGGATGATAAGAAATCATGCTCAAAACACTGCATATAGCCAGGCATAGTAGTACATTTAATCTCAGCATCCCTTTAATCCCAGTGCTTGGGAGGCAGATACAGGTGGATCTCTGAGTTCCGGACCATCCTGGTCTGTATAGTATATAGGATAGTCAGGGGTGTGTAGAGAGACATTGTCTCAAAACAGACAACACCACCAACTAAAAAAAAAAGATGGCATACTATCATGCTTTAATTTTCTTTCCTATTCCTG
Source organism: Montemys delectorum (assembly GCA_019843815.1). Lineage (NCBI taxonomy): Eukaryota > Metazoa > Chordata > Mammalia > Rodentia > Muridae > Montemys > Montemys delectorum. Next base: position 8,890 of record JADRCD010128607.1, on the reverse strand, counting down.
TAATAAAACACCTTAACAAAAGCAGCTGAGGGAAGAAAAGGTTCATAGTTTACAGACCATCATAGGAAGTCAAACCAGCAGGAAGTAATTACACAGTGAAGATGAAAGCAATGAATGGATGCATGCATACTAGTACTCAGCTTGCTTTCTCCACTCTTGACCAGGACCCTCTGCCCATTGTAACAGTCCCACCCACAGTGAGTGTGCTGCCTCATTAGTCACCGTTGTGTACCACAGATGTGCCCCCGAGCTGCAGTCTAGCCACTCTCTCACTGAGACTCCCTTTCCAGGTGTTGTTAGGTTGACAGAACTAACCATCCTACCACATCCCCAAGGGCAGAGAGAGGAAGAGTGATCATGGGAAGTGACATATTCTTTTTGGGGTGCTGAAGATGTGCCAGAATTGAGAATGGCATAGTTGCCACAATTTTGAGACTATATTAATGCATATCAAGTTGTGTACTTCAGATGGGGGTGGTTGTCTAGTGTGTCAGAGCACACTTAGCACATCAGTACCTTGTTACTCAAGGTACTTCATTCAGCACTTGGACTTTACAAAGCAACAAATGACAAGACAATAGAGGAAATATTCAAAAGTTGTATCACAAGTGCTCACCTTTAATCCTAGCACTCTGGAGACAGAGGCAGGTGGATCTCTGTGAGTTTGAGGCCAGTTTAGTCTACATGGTAAATTCTAGGACTTCTAAGGCCACGTAGGGAGATTGTCTCAAAATAGTCCTATTGTTGTCCCATAGCTACTATGTCTTGTTCTGAACCATAGCTCAATGCTGCACCCTCCTACCTCCATTTTTTTTCAAGACAGGGATTTCTCTATGTAGTCCTGGCTGTCCTGAAATTCACTATGTAGACTAGAGTAGCCTAAAACTCACAGAAATCTTCTACCTCTGCCTCCCAAGTGCTGGGATTAAAACCACCTGCTCTTCTGTTGTTAGATTTATATGTATGACTGTTTTGTCTGCATGTATATATATGTGCATTGTGTACATGTCTGGTGCCTGAGGAGGCCAGAAGAGGGTATTGGATCCCCTGGAATTAGGCGAGTTAGGAGTGCTTGTGAGCTGTCATGTTGGTGCTGGGAATCAGATGTGGGTCCTCTTCAAGAGCAATAAGTGCTCTTAACTGCTGATCTGTCTCTCCAGCCCTGGAAGCTATGATTCTTACAGCCAGAGACATGTTAGTTAGAAGCCATGCTGTCCTCTAATGGACTCTGGTAGTGTCCGGCAACAGCAGTATAGCAGAGACCCAGAGGGAAGAGTGGGTGAGTTGTGCATTATGGATAAAGGGAACAGTAAGTGTGAGGATTGGAGACATGACTTGGGCAGGGAGTGTAGGGAGGGAAGTCTCAAGCAAGTGTCCTTGAGCAGAGTCAGGCTCCTGCTCTGGGTATGCTTACTGTACCTAGTTGAAAATAGCTCCTGGCCTGGTGCTCCTGAAGAGGCTAAATTGGAATTAGGGTTAGATTGGTGCTGTAGTGGGTGTAGGCCTTCTGGGGTACTTGGTGTTTGCTTTGAGCAAGCTGGATATGTCTGCTTTGGGTTGTAGAGGCATGTTCAAACCCTTCTTCCTTTGCTAGGTGAGCTCCACCTGACACCTTTACATGGCATCCTACAGCTTCGGCCCAGCTTCTCCTACCTTGATAAGGCAGATGCCAAGCACCGAGAGAGGGAGGCAGCCAATGAGGGTGAGCCTGCTGACAGCCTGTGGTCTGGATGGGCTCGAGTGGGCACTCGAAAGAGATCAGATGGTGGGATTCTTACTTAAATGCCAGGCCCCTGCCTACTAAATGCCAGTACCCTCTAACTCCACATCTGGGACAACCAAAAAATGTCTCCACAGATGGCCAGACATCACCTGAGGATTAAACTGCCCCAGTTGAAACCAGGACCCCTTGCTTGGCCTTCTTGAGGGAGGGTTATGTTGAGGCAGAATGAGCAGTTCCAGTAGAGGCTGTACTAACAGCTTGCTTTGCAGCAGGGGATTCTTCTCAGGACGAGGCAGAAGAAGACGTTAAGCAGATCACGGTGAGCTCTGGCCCTGGGCAGGAGGGAGCAGCATGGATGGAAAGACAGGTTCCCAAGCTACAGGGTCCAAGCAGAAAGGACTCCCCACCCGTGGGAGTAACCAATGCAGAGTGTTGTTGATCCCCCTAGTCAGCTGCCTGGAGGGAGTAACTACGCCTGCCCAGCTATTGTAAGAGGGATAGCCTGGTTCTGTATAATGGCTGGGATTCTGAGGTGTAGAAGGAGTAACCTGGAAACAAGAAGGCGCAGCCCAGGATCCCCAGTGAAGTCACACAGGCTCACAAAGTCTCATGTTAATTACCTGTGTGATTCTGCCTTTTTGATGGGTACAGAAGAGTGGTTACCTTGCCAACAAGTTTGACTTGGGAAGATTTAGAATACTAGTCTTCCACTCAGGGTGTATGAGATCCCTCCTATTTGTGTATGTGTAGTTTACTATACGCATTGGAAGAAAATGCTGTACAGAAATGTCCCAGCTGGCATAGAAATGACTATTTAGAGTTTGCACATCCTGGTAGACTGTCCTCTCCTGAAGTAATGTAGCAGAGAGCTCAAACTTCAGAGGTTTGTCCTGTTCTCAGCAGCTTGTTGGATAGCCATTAAAACCTCCTGTACCCTTGTGGGTAAATACCCTCATCCGAAAAGATATGTTTTGGCACCCATGTGGCCCAGCTGGAAAGCCTTGGCCAGGGCAGACAGAAGCAAGAAAATACCACTTTCAGTTTGCATTAGCAGCCCAAAAGCAAAGTGGGAGGAGGTTCTATGGTTTGGTAAGATCTTTGGGGGCCACAGACCTGGGGGTGTGACCTCTCCCTTCTTCATAGGTACGGTTCTCGAGGCCAGAGTCAGAGCAGGCTCGCCAGCGCCGCGTGCAGTCCTACGAGTTCTTGCAGAAGAAGCACGCAGAGGAGCCCTGGGTCCATCTGCACTACTATGGCATGAGGGTGAGCCAGCAGGGGTCTGAGGGAGAGCCCTGATGCCCAAAAGCCACTTGTCTCACCTTTAGCTCACTTTGTATATGGCCACTTTGCCATACTCTAGAGAGCATCAAGTTGTGTGAGCAGTTTGCATCTTGTCGATATCTCACTTAGCAGGTGTCATAAAGAGTGGGAAGCAGAGAGCTCCTGTTCCAATTTAGAGGTGTTTAGCCCCCTAAGCTGTAGGTGCAGTAGGGATGGTATTTGGTTAGCTTTTTATGCCCCATGGATGGTGACTGCATGCTAGACACTTCATCTAGGGTCCCACTGGAGAATGTACTGTCTGTCACATAGTTGGGTTACTGCCTACCTATCCAGGTAGAGTTTTGAATATATTTGGTTTCCAGGGCATTGATGCTCTACACTCAGTAAAGGAAGCAATTGGACATTGGCTCCAGGTGTCTGTATTAGAACTCCCTGATCTTTGGGGGAAGGACCAACCGAAACCTTCCAGGAAAAGATTGGCCTTCGGAGAGCCTTAGGTTCAGGGTCAGACTTGCAGATACCTTACAGTTTCTTCCTGGGTGACCTTGGGAAAGTGCCTTTTCTTTCGTAGTCTCAGTTTCCTTGTCTGTGAAACAGCTAGTAAGAGCCTTATGTCATTACTGTGCTAATGAGCATTGGTACAGACCCTGACACATGGCAGGTGCTTGGTGAAGGCTAGCTTGATTTTAGTTCTTGCTGGTATTTCTGCACTAAAGGTGGTGCTAGGGCTGGGATCCTAAAGCTGGGGTGGGTGGATGGTTGAGATCACTTGCAGAGGCTTTGTGGGTGTTGTGCTTGGCATGCTGCATATGGACCTGTGGATAGATAGATAACCTTTGAGCAGGATAGTGGCTGGAGCGGGAGATAATCTGTCCTGCCTTTTCCTCACAGGATAGCCGCTCAGAGCATGAGCGGCAGTACCTGCTGTGTCAGGGATCCAGTGGGGTAGAGAACACGGAGCTCGTCAAGTCACCCAGGTGGGACTGGCTGGTGGTGCTGGCTAGAGGTTCTGGGAAAAATCTCTGTTGGGACTGTGGCCCCTTTTCTATGTAGGCAGACTGAAGGAGGGACATTGCTCCTAGAAAAGTCTTGGGAGGGCGGCCTGGCATCGGTGATCCTCATGTTCTGTGAGGCTGTTGTCTGGGAGCTACTAGGACTACTGGGGATGGGGAGGCTGGGTGTTTGCTTACATCACCCCAGGATTCAACCTGGCTGTGGTGTGTGCTCACATTTGGGGGTGAGGCAAGGTCCACAGAGCCTCTGACACCTCTCCCTCCCTTCTCCTTACAGTGAATACCTCATGATGCTCATGCCACCCAGCTCAGAGGAGGAGAAGTAAGTAAGGGGCTCTTGTGTTCCACCCCTCCACTGTCTCCCACTATCTCCCACGGGCCTCCTAATCAACTCTGCTTCTAACAGGGACAAGCCTGTGGCTCCCAGCAATGTCCTGTCTATGGCCCAGCTGCGAACATTGCCCCTGGCTGATCAGATTAAAGTCCTGATGAAGAACGGTGAGCCCTGCTCTCTGCCTCCAGGGCCTAAGCCCCTGCTCCCCAGAGTCTGCCCAGCTTGGCAGCTTCATTCTTGTCTGGGCAGATCAGTAATGCACCACTCTGTCAAGTCACCCAGATGGCATTGGTCTTTGAGATGGGCTTTTGAGCTTTTCTGGCCAGCTCCCTGCTGCAGAAGCCTCGGCAATTTGAGCTTTGGTCTGTCTTTAAAAGACTAGTGTGGGTTCCTGGACACTGATGGGGCCGAGTACAGTTTTACAAGGGATGTCAGGTAGGACTCTGTCTTAGTGCCTTACTGGCCTCTACTCAATAAGGAGTCGCTCCTTTTTCTCTCAGGCGGAGGTGCAGAACTTTTGGGGGCTGAGTTCCAAGCTCTGAGCTCCTCTGAGAAGTAGTCTTTAGGCCTGGATACAAAACAGCTAGGGGTTCCCTGCCTTTCTGGGCTTCTATAGAGGACTCTGGACTCTGAGCTTTTCCCAGGTTTTGCCCTGGGTTCCAGAGGCATTACAAGTGGCCTGGGTTCAAATTCTGGCTCTGCTTTTTCCAACCAGCTGAATGTGTGTGTGTGTGTGTGGGGGGCTCAACTGTTTCTGAGCCTAATAGTAACAGAACCTTCTGTCCCCCTTAGTTTTCCACATTTGTTCTGTGAAAGGCAAGAGGCCTGGCATACAGTACGCTACCGCTGTGATTACTGCTGCTGCTATTGCAATTAGGACTTATGGGGGATGGGATCTTAATGCTCTAGAAACATTTGGTGGGCAAGAGAGAAGGGTCAGGTCTCTCTTCACTTTACCCAGGGAGTTGTGTCTTTTGTCTTCCCATCTCAGTAAAAGTCATGCCTTTCGCTAATCTCATGAGCCTCCTGGGCCCCTCTGTGGACTCTGTGGCTGTTCTCCGTGGCATCCAGAAGGTGGCGATGTTAGTCCAAGGAAACTGGGTGGTAAAAAGGTAAGCTGCCTGGGAGTCTGAATTGAATGATGTTGTTGATGTTCTGCCTAGTTGCAGTTTACCTTTCCAGGACTCTTCTATTTCTTCATACTAATTTGGGAGTTAGTCTCTCAACCCTTTATTGGTTCCCTACAGTGTTGGCATGCATCTGTGACAGCTCAGCTGCATGTCAGTTACTTTTTACTCTCTTCCAAGACAGCTCAAAATCTTAGAATATTTTAGTTATTCACCTCCCACATGTATATTTTAATTGTGTCTATAATTTCTGGCCCACAAGACTTTGTCCAGCCAGTGTTCTTAAGCTTACTCAGATGTCTGCCTTTTGTATTGTATTTTTATTCTGGTGTACTGCTGAGTTCCCATCAGGAATCATTTCAGTCTGCCCAAAGAGTATTATAGTGTTTAATATAGATCTGCAGTAATAGCTTTCCTCAGTTTTTAAGTTAGTGACAATTCTCTCTTCATGCATTGATGAATTTTTTTTGTGTGTGCTGTGCATAAATGTATGGGAATATGTGTGTCCAGGCCCAGTGTTGATGTCAAGTGTCTTTCTCGGTTGCTCTCTCCTTGATTGAGGCAGGATTTCTTGCTGAACCTGGAGTTTCCCCCATGTTCATTAGTTTAGCTAGCCAGCTTGCTATGGGATCTCTTGTCTGCCTTCCAGCTGCTGGGATTATAGGTGGCTGCATTGAGTTTTGAGTATATATATGTGGATAGTTGTAGGTGAGTATAGGTGCCCTTGGAGGCCAGAGGAGTCAAATTCCTCTGGAGTTGGGAGTTACAGGTGGTTATACAACAGCCACATGATGTGGGTGCTGTGAAACAAACTCAGGTCCTCTGCTAGAACAGTATGTGCTCTTAACTGCTGAGCCATCTTTCTGGCTCCCTGCCTGGCTCTTTATGTGGGATCTAAGGATCTAAACTGTGATCTTCATCCTAAGAGCGGTCTCTCCAGCCTGCTTTGTGAGTTATGACGTCAGGGTTACTGTCAGCCCGATGCTTGTGCTTTGATGGTGATCTGTGTCCCTCTGCTTGCTTTGAAGCCTTTCTCTTTGTTCTGGCTTTCCACTGCTCTGTTAAGAAGTGTCTAAGTCACAGAGCTCAAACACAGCTCTACAGGTGCCTTGGGAGATGATACACAAGTCCTGGGCCTCTTTTGGTCAGTGTCTTCAGGTGTGTGTGATGTAACAGCCCCTCCTGGCGTTACAGTATAAATACAAATAGTACTCACCCTCACATTTAACAAGCAATGTGCCATGATAAAATTCTTCCAAAAAGAAAGCTGGAGCCGGGCAGTGGTAGCGCTTGCCTTTAATCCCAGCACTTGGGAGGCAGAGGCAGGTGGATTTCTGAGTTTGAGGCCAGCCTGATCTACAGAGTGAGTTCCAGGACATCCAGGAATACACAGAGAAACCCTGTCTCAAAAAAAAGGAAAAAAAAAGAAAAGTGGATAATCCAACAGCAAGATATATTTACCAGTAAACAGCACTACCATGTAAGAGGAATACACTTTACCATCAGGTTGGCAATCAAGTGAAGGGCTTAAGAAATGAAATGTTTTGAATTTTAGAGCTATTCACGTTTTATATTGTTTATATTATTGTTTAAAGCATGGGATTAATGTATTAACTATAACACCATTTCATTATAATCAAAGTATACATTTACTAGGGTTGGTTTACTGTGTTCCAGGTATTATACCATGAGCTAGGAACTTAAGGGAATAACAGTACAGACTATCTCTACTCCCTCAGAACTGATCTGATGGAAAAACCAGAGGAGAAAGGAGACTACTGAAAACTAAGCCACAAGTCATAACCTGAACCCCAAAAGGCAACGTAAAAAGCAAACCAACACTTCTTAACCCAGCAGTGGAAAGCCAGAACAAAGAGAAAGGCTTCAAAGCAAGCAGAGGGACACAGATCACCATCATAGCACAAGCATTGGGCTGACAGTAACCCTGACGTCATAACTCACAAGGCAGGCTGGAGAGACCGCTCTTAGGATGAAGATCACAGTTTAGATCCTTAGATCCCACATAAAGAGCCAGGCAGGGAGCCAGAAAGACGGCTCAGCAGTTAAGAGCACATACTGTTCTAGCAGAGGACCTGAGTTTGTTTCACAGCACCCACATTAGAGCTATTTTTATCTTTGGGAGGCCTAGCTATTGAAATATGGCTTATCTCATCTGCTTGGGGGTCCTACATCTTGCAAGCCTTTTCTTGGGTGTTGAGGCTACTGGGTGTGAATCATAATCTTTCCAGCCAGATCTAGCTTTGTGTCTAAACTCACCTTGATTCAAATATGTGTTACTTACATGTTCTGTGCTGTGTATGCCACCATTCAGTGTGCTCTCTGTCCTCAAAGCATAGGGGCCCACAACATGTACCTGACTAGGTTTAGTTGACAGTGGGTTCTTTCTCTGTGTGGCAGCCAGGTCTATACTCATGGAGTTTAACCTTGGAGCATGAGTTGCTCAGGACTGGAAGGTATGAAGGGAAGACCTCCAGCAGAGGAACCATAAAAGCTGGCCCTCGGGCTGTGGCTGGAGGAAGTGTGACAGTCACATAGTAGGGACTGTCTGTTCGTGTGCCTCCAGACCTCTATACTGAGAATCTCTGGGCCCTGGGCACAGTCTTTATTTTTTCATGTTCTAGAGGCGTCAGGTCTAGCCTCTAACAGCTAATACATACCCATTTAGGCAGGAAGAAAAGGCCTTTTAGCTTGCTTCAGCACTAGTTTCTCTTAAAGTCACAAACATTTGACCTGTGGGATCAGAGTCTTCTCAAGAGTCTTGGGCTCCTTGAGGTTCCAAGCTTATGTGTCTGTGAGCTCCTAACTCCCCCTTGGGGTTAGACCAGTCTGTGATATGGTGAGTTGGGAAGGGCTTGCTCTTTGCCATGACTTCCTGGGCCTGCAGACTCAGGCCTGTTGCCTGTGAAAGGATGTAACCTGGACTGGCTCAGACCGTGAGCCCTGGTCTTCTAAAGTAGGATGTGGTGGTGGTGGGACCACAGACAGGGACTGACCAGCTACGTCTGCTTGTTTGCCAGTGACATCCTGTATCCCAAGGATTCTTCCAGCCCTCACAGTGGCATGCCTGCTGAGGTGCTCTGCAGGGGCCGAGACTTTGTTGTAAGTATCTAGGCTCTGGCCTCAGGGTTCAGGGTGGAGGGAGAGAATCCAAAGCAAGCAGTGAGCTCCGGCAGGGAGAGTGTTGTGTGTAGCCGTCACCGTGGGACTCTACTTGGTGCTCTTTTCTCCTCTGGGCATTCTGAACTGATAAAGGCCCTGCTGGCTCAACTTGTGAATGGGGTTCATGTGGTTGAGTGTATTACAGAGCTCACCTTGCTTGCAGACTTAAGTTGGGTTTTCAGTTGTCATGAGTGATTGACAGTCTGGATAGCATCGGGTCCATAGCCCTGCC
>JADRCD010128601.1:1167-17502 GCA_019843815.1 Montemys delectorum | reverse complement strand
AAAAAAAAAAAAAAAAAAAGTCTCCTCCAGGGATGGTGACGCCACAGGCAGGAGGCACACAACTTAGTACATTGCTTTTGCATTTAAAATTCTCAAGTTAAAAAAAATAAATTCAAGACATTAGGAAATTTTATTTTAAAATGTAGTTGAAAAAGATGGCAGTGTCTGTCTGCTGAGTGACAAGGCTCCTTCCAAGCCAGACCTAGCAGTGGAAGAGAGAGAGAGGCAGAGACAGAGACAGAGAGACAGAGAGATGTCTATCATGGTGATTAAACACCGTGACCAAAAAGCAAGTTGGGGAGGAAAGGGTTTATTCAGCTGACACTTCCACATTACTGTTCATCACTGAAGAAAGTCAAGGCAGGAGCTTCACAGGGCAGGAACCTGGGGTCAGGACCTGATGCAGAGGCCATGGAGGGGTGCTGCTTACTGACTTGCTCCTCAAGGCAAGGGCAAGGCTTGCTCAGCCTGCTTTCTCATAGAACCCAGTACCAGCAGTCCAGGGAAGGCACAGCCCACAATGGGCTGGGCCCTCCCCCACTGATCACTAATGGAGAAACTGCCCTATAGCTAGATCTCTTAGAGGCTTATTTCTCTCTGACTCTAGCTTTTATCAAGTTGACATAAAACTAGCCAGTACCGACAGTTGGAAGGCAGCTCTTTGGGCAGCAGCTGCCTTGGGACACTCCCAGCCCTTTCTTCTTGGCCTGGGGTTTTCATTTTGCTGCATGGCCTTTCTGTGCATGCTCAGACCATGGGCTCCGGGCCACTGTGGAGATGGCAAGGTGCCAACTGCTGAGGGAGGTGAAGGCCCGAAAGTCCTGTGCAAGCCGTGTTTGCACGGAGTCAGCACCACCTGCAACAGGTGCACCACCAAACCTCTCAGTAATGATGGGGTTATACACTCGTCAAGTCAGGTCCTCTCGAAGAAAAGAAGCCCTCAGTGTGACCCTCAGGATCTCAGACATGCCACCTTCCCACTCGGCCCGCCCGCCCGCCCGCCCTCTCCACTCTGTAAGGAAACCCTGAACTACAAGGTGGGAGCCGGACCAGACTCTACCTCCGCCTCCTTCTTCTTCGCATCATCTAGCTTCTTCTTTTTGCTTTCAGGCATGAGGTCATCCAGCCAGCTCAGCTCACGCTTGGAGAAGCAGAGATCCATGACTTTCCTGACGAAGACCAAGGCCAGGACCTGAGGAGAAGGAAGCAGGTTGAAGAGGGGGTTCCCCCACAGAATGAAAGCAAAATGATTCTCTGCGCGGCCTGGGACGTTCCAAGCAAAATCGGGCTCTCGAGGGTCACAACTGTGGCGCTAACCACGTGTCATTAGCACTTGGCGCCTACCACGGAGGCTTTTTACCTTATTCATACATTACATTACATTACTTTATTCATTTTTCTGTTTCCATACATTTTTAAAAATATGCTTTATTTCATATGTATGTTTGCGTATATGCTACGTGTGTGCATGCCTGGTGCCTACAGAGGTCAGAGATGGCACCGGGTCCCCAGGAAATGACATTTAATCGATTACATAAATGAGCAGAATCTTCATTTTTCAAACTTAAGAGAATTCTGACACACAAGACAACGTGAGCAACGGGAGTAACCTGTTGTCTCGTGACCACCCAGGATAACAGGAGCTACAGAGACAGTACAGAACTGTGCTTGCCTACAGGTTTGCAGGAAGGGAGAATGAGGAGGGGCAGGTCACTGAGTCTGGAGTTTGTTTTGCAGGATAAAGGTCTAGAAATGGATGGTAGTGTGGGTCTCACAGCAGTGTCCTCTTCCCGCTGACCCCACTCTTAAAAATGGTGAACACATGCCCGGCGGTGGTGGCGCACGCCTTTAATCCCAGCACTTGGGAGGCAGAGGCAGGTGGATTTCTGAATTTGAGGCCAGCCTGGTCTACACAGTGAGTTCCAGGACAGCCAGGGCTACACAGAGAAACCCTGTCTCAAAAAACCAAAAAAAAAAAAAACAAAACCAAAAACCATAAAAAAAAGTGGTGAACACAGAAAACATCTTAAAAAATAGCATTAATAATTTTTATTTAATACGAACCACACTTAGCAGCCTGGCTGCACACCTTGAATCTCAGCACTCATGAGGCAGAGGCATAGATCTCTGTGAATTCGAGGCCAGCCTGGTTTACACAGCATATTCCAGGACAGCCAGGGCTCCACAAAGAAAACCTGTCTCGTGGGTTGGGGAACGAGAAGCCTGACCTTACCATCATTGGGAAAACAATGGCAGCCGGTGATGCCTTGATAACCCAGAGCAGGACGAGGCAGGTGAGCTGGACGAGCGTGAAGAGGTGCACCTTGCGCAGTGGCACGTGCCGCAGGTAGATGAAGTCTGGCTGGTGTTTTGCAGGCATCCCGAAAAGCTTCAGACGGTCAAAGAACTGGAAGGAAGGAGCAGCATTGGGGTCTGGGCGGTCTTGGGCTGGACGCCTCCGAAGCCCAGACGTAGCGGTACGCCACCTGCTCAACAGTACTGTTCTACTGGAGAGAAATGGAAGCCAAGGCGCCGAGACAACAGGCAGTTTGGTCAGGTCAGTAAGTGGAAGTCATAAGACTTGGTGAAACCAACTTTGATAGCCCCAGGTGCAAACTGCTCTCTCCTCTCCTACACTGCAGCTGCAGAGAGCAAGCTCCCAAGGCAGTGACCCCAAGTCAACTGCATCTTTGTGCTTACTATCAAAACCACTTCCATCCAGCTGTGGTCACACATACTGATAATTACAGATAGGATAAGGCAAAAGGATCGCCAAAAGTTTGAGGCCAGCCTGGGCTATAACAGTGAGTTCCAAACCAAACTAAGCTACAGAACACGACACTGTTTCAACAAATCCCTTTCCCCCAAATCCCCAACCCCAACCCTCTTGCTTGTCCTTTGAAGTGTGTGAAAAGTAAGTATATTGGCAAGATCAAATGAGACCTCTTAAAATTCTGAATAAAGGAATTAGGACAGGCTATGTTATGGCTCAGGAGTAAAAGCTTGCTGATGCACAAACCTGATGATCTGAGTTCAAATCCTGGGGTCCACATAAAGGTGGAAGGAGAAAAACAACTCCACAAAGTTGTCCTTTGGCCACAACATGCATGCTGAGGCACACATGCCTCCCACACCCATCTCTCTCTCTCTCTCACATACACACCCATCACACACACACAGGTACACACACATACACCCACCGCCACCACCACGCCATGGCATGCATGTGGAGGTCAGAGGACTACTTGTACTAGCTGGTTCCCTTCCTCCACCACAGGTTCCCAGAGATGGAACTCAGGTTGTCCGGCTTGGTACTAAGCTCCTTTCCTGCAGAGCCACCTTGATGAGCCCAGTTTACTTCTTTGGTTAACTGAATGATGTTTCAGGTTCAGGTCTACAGGAATTTGGCAAAGCATCCCTAGTTTAATACCAAAAAAATCATTGATTAAAAGTGACTAGAGCTACACCATCAAGCCAAGCCATTCTGGAAGCCAAGACTCTTGTTCCAACATGACCATATTTTGCACCTCATATCTGAAGACATTCCTTGGCCAAATGCAAGACTGGGAATTAATTTCTCAGAACTGGTTGTGCCTCCCTTGGGGCGTTGTGCCTCCCTTGGGGCGTTGTGCCTCTCTGGTCAGGACAAGTGAACACAAGAGCAGGAGTCATGGCTGGGCTGAACCGCACAATACCTGGATTCCTTGGAGAGAAGAGACTCCCATGTAGAGAAAAACTCCATAGAGCACTGGCATCGGGATAAACTGCGGAGAAAGGCACAAGGCAAGAGCTGTGACTGTCGGGCATCGCCGAAGTGCAGAAAGAATGACACAGGGTCTTGCTTAGGACTCACTGTAGACCAGGCTTGCCCTGAACTCATGGACACCTGCCCATCTCTGCCTCCTGAGTGCTGGGACAAAGGTGTACACCACCACTTCTCATCTATATAAATTGTCACAGAGCGTCTCATAAACATTGTCTTTGTTTCTGCTGCCTCTCCTTCAGTCAGCGTGGAAAAAAGCATGAGGTGGCGACATCAAAATCATTTTGTTCTGAAATGAAGTTATTACCTATAAGGTAAGTCATGGGCTTCATATCTTCTCCCTAGATTATGAACAGACAGAAGGGGACACGCACACACTCACACCCATCTGTGCATACACACGCATACACATGCATACACTGGTGGTCACATGTGTGTGCACATGTACACATTCCTAGTCATATGTACATGCTCGTGGTCATGTGCACACACACATGCACACAGACTTCACAGATGTAACTTAAATCTTTCTATAGTCATCACATCCTCGGGAACTTTGTGTATTTTGACACAGACTAAAAATAAATTCATGCTTTCTGACCTAAGACTCGAGGGCATCGGAGAGGAGATGAGCTGAAACATGTTGTCACCCTGCGCTCTTTAAAGTGTCCACACAGCATGTGAACATGGCCTTTCTGTTACATCTGTTTAACTTAGAGAAAACCTTCATCCAAGTGTGAGCTGGAGAAACACGCCTCCAAAGCCAAGGCAGGGCGAGAGAGAGTCAGAGCTCAACACTGAATTCAGTTTCAGTTGTTTGTTCTCCAGGCTGGCCTTGAACTCATGTACAGAAGGTCCAGAGGATGTCCTTAAACTTCTGATCTCCCTACCTCCACCCACATGCGCCAACTGCCTGACTGCTACAGTTCTGAGGACCCGACCCAGAGCCTGGTGCTGCTCCCCGTGGCCCGCATGCCTAGCCCCTCAGTCTGCTTTTATCCAGGGGCTAAAGGACAGCACACTTCATCTCAGAGCTTGAAAGGCCACACTGGACCTTGCTGCCCGACCCTAGAGTGACGTTCCCTTTGGTAACAGGTTTCCAGCACTGTTGGACAGGGTTTGTGTTGCTGATTCTTCGTTATCAATGTGACCCAACTTAGGAGTCACCTGAAAAGAGGATACTCCAGTCAAGAACTGTCTGTGGAACACTATCTTGATTAGTGTAGGCACGCCCAGTTCCCAGGGAGCGCCCTCCACAGACAGGTGGGCCTGCTTTGGATAACAAAGTTAGCTGAGCAGGTGCCAGTCAGGAGCTGGTGCCTGCCCGAGGCCCTGCCCTGACTTTCCTTCAGGATGGACTGTTTCCTGAAAGTACAAGGGGAGGTAACCCCTTCCTCTCCACGCTCCTGTTGGTCATGGTCTTTATCACGCAACCAAAACCAAACCAGAACAATATTTATGATCCTAGCAATCAAGACACAGAGACAGTACGATTGTCAAAGGTTCAAAGCCAGCCTAGTCACATAGTGAGTTTAAGCCAGCCAGAACCGAGTAAGATATCTTAAAAACAAAATCCCTGGGTAAGAAGGGCTGGGGCAGAGCTCAGCCCTACACTGCCAGCTCTGCACGTAGAAGGCCCTGGTGGACCTCCAGCACACAGGGAGTGATGGGAGAGAGAAAAGAAAATGGCAAGCAGCAGGCGGTCACTTGTTCTATTATTACCATGTTCACTTTCTTAAGCACATTTAACTGTCCACAAGAACAACTTCTTCCAGGGCATGCATCTGTGTGTGTGTGTGCGTGTGTGTGTGTGTGTGTGTGTGTGTATGTGTGTGTGTGTATGTGTGTGTGTGTCGGAGCTGCTGCTGTGTTCCTGGCACAGGGACACCCCCCCCACCCATGTTTGCCTGGCATGCTAATGAAGGAATACCTTTAAGACAGCTGTCATGAAGACTGAGCAGCCCATCAGCACGAAGATCATGAGCCCTGTGACTCTCTGCTCTCGGATTCCCAAGAACTTGGGCTGCTCCCCCGGGGCGGAGCACTCTGATTCCAGCTTGAGGCTGTTCACATGGGTAATGGACAGGACGGTCGCAGCCACAAACCAAGGCAGGCCCATGATGGAGCAGACTCCCAGCATGATGGCCACCATGAGCAGGTCCAGGTGGTAGCCACAACCTTTCTGTGGGGAGACAGTCATCCTCAGTGAGCTGGCTGGAGGAGGCCATATAACGCTGAGCAGAAGGCTTCAGGCTCACAGCTAGTGGGCGCATGAGAGGGTATGAGGAGGAGGGTGTCCAGGGAACTCTTACAACTCTCCCAGGGAGGAGGGAACAGAAGAAAAAACGGAAACTTCAGCTTGTCCTATATTTGCCAATATCCAGTCTCTATCCAGTTGCCCCAGCTTACTCTGCATGAATCTCACACACTCCCAATCAGCCTCTCTGGAAGAAAACCAGAAGGGAGCCACATCTTGACCATTCTAGATAGTGCAGAGAAATGTTTCTGTTGCCTTCCTGAACGCCACCACTCATCCTTGCCACAGAAGGCACTTGGCACCTCACTAACAGTCTGAGTAACCCCTAAGCTCAGGAGCCATTTTGAAGCCTCATGATAAACCTTAGGGAGGATTCCTGCCCCTGGGAAACAGGCTCGCAGCCCTAGGCCAAGCCTTGGGAGGAAAAGCTATATAGTCATTGATTTAAGAAGCAGCAGGCCCCGGCCCACCCACCAGAGCATGGCTTGCCGGAGTGCAAGCTCCTCCCACATCTTAGCACCACGCTCCACTTCAGTCTCACCTCCAGCCAACCTTTGTTGTTAATGGGCATGCAATGAATAGCCCTTCTGAGACTTTATTCTTCTCAACATCTCCTGGTACAGACGGGCTTACCCTAACATGAAACGTTAACCAGCTGCAACCGCAGCCTCCTAGGTCAGAGCCCCTGGTCACCTTGAGCTTGTGTTCCTTCCTGTTAATGATGACAGCGGTGATCTGCTGGTCCATGAATATCAGGATAGTGCACAGGAGAGCTGGGATAATTGCGGCTATCACAGTCCACCAGGGATTGGGGCCAATGGGATTAATAAACCATCCTCGATCATCCCTCGTTGGCTAGGAGAGAAAGCAAGCGTGGTTTCTATATCTTAACTCTGGAGATGAGCACAAACCAAACACAGTGCACATTATTTCACTTTCCCCTTTGTTCCCCTTTGAAGGAAAGGCTCTAGAAAAACAAAACAAAACATGAACTTTGGTGGCCCCTAAGGAAATCTCTGACCTTTTTTCCAGATCCCCTTTGGCAGCCAATCCTCACTTCAGCTTCTTATGGAATATGAATTAATCCTACACTGTCTTCCATGTATTCTCTGAGTACAGAGAAAGCAACTTTATCTCAGCCTCAGGACAAGTAAAACATACTTAGCAACTAATCCGCTGTTTAAAAACTGCCTTCCAAAGACTAACTAAAACCTAGCCCTCGCCAGTCCTCTGCAAGCCATGCGGTCTGTGTCTGAGCACAGAGGAAAGGCAAACAGACTCGGATTCCTCGGGCTGAGTAGACTGTCCCGAGCTACCCTCATCAGTGCTGAGACAGGAGGCCCAGAGCTTAGGGAGTGTCTGATCTGGACACTCTTTCCTCGGTGAGTTTATAGGCCATCTGCTCAAACTCTTGATGCCACCCTTGGTGCGCTCTTGAGAAAACACAGCGTGCTAGAGTGCATCACCTAGAATGACCCAAAGCTCAGCAAATAAAGGGAAGACTGCTCCATCTTGTTGATACATTAGTTGCAGTAACTGGGTTCAAAACCTCTTCAATAATACTGGCAAGTCCTGGAGTTTGAATGGGTGAAATACGTTTTAAAAGCTTTAGAACTCGCGTTTCTTATGTTTGTGTGGTGAGTTTATGTTGTGTATACTTGGGTAGTCACGTTTTCAGATGAACACAGAAGGCACAAAAGCATTAACAACGTTATAAATACCCATAGCCAAGTCCATGACCTGCAGACTGGAGATTGGGGCGGGGGGGGGGTAGCCTCTGTTAGGCACAGACGGGGTTGTCACTGCTCTCCAGCTCCCCAAACACCACAGAGTATGACGCCATTCACACCGCTGTAAGAATTAGAGGCCGTCCAGATATGGTTCAAAGCATAAAGGAGCTTGCAAAAAGGGTGAATACAAACACTTCTAGAATGGAGTATCTGAACCCTGGGTCAGGGGCTGCCCACCTATGGCTGCGCAGAGTGGGCTGCTCCTGCTTCCAGACTGGCTGAGGCAACTGCAAACTGGCTGCTTCAGGAGAAAGACAGGAGACCGCTTCCTCTGCTTTGGAAGCCACATTTTCTCTAGGCTCCTCCCTGCCTCCCAGAGGTCCCAGAAATCAACTTACATCTTAAGTTCACACTTCCCCAAGGACTGACTGCTCCAAACTCACCTATTTTTATACAAAAATCCCTTTGTCCTGCAGTCAGCTAGGTATAGGGGAGAAAGCTGATGGTGTTCATTCACACAGGGTTAAGACACGGGGCTCTGAGCTGTGTTACAGAGATGGAGGGTGTTTAACTTATTCTGCATTCTAATAAGTTTAACAGAATTAAACAGACAAAATAGAAAAGATACACCAGTAGTTTGTCTGTGTAGTCACTGCGAAGATAGTGAAAAGGACATCAAAATACTTCACCATGGAACACCCCTGGCTGGCCCAGAACCTGCCACGCAGAGCAGGCTGGCATCGGATTCACAAAGATCTGCCTGCCACTGCCTCCTGTGTGTCGGGTCTAACGTCGTGCACCACGAAGCATCGAGGACTGCCTCTACCACTGTGTTCCCTGCCATCCTGAGCTCTTGCTGCTTTGTGGATTCTCCTCCTTCCCCCAACTTTATCCCCCCAGTTCACTCCTTACCACTAGATAGAAAAGAAACAAGGATAGAGGGGGTTGAGAGATCTCTGGGCCTCATCGCTTTCTTTTGGTTTCCTCTTTGACCACAGCTACAAACAAACCTCAACCAACCTCCCTAAATGATCAGCAGCCGCCGCAGGCCTCTTGGGCCCTCGAAATTATGGATGATTTGAGAAGTTCCCAGAATTCCAAACGTCACAATCACAGAAACTGTCTTCAGCTGGTAAAACCATGCCTCTGCTAGCGCACAAGATAAATCGTGTCAGCTGCCGCAGACACTCCGAAGCAGCCCTACATCCTACACTTAGGGCTTAAAAACAAAAGCACATCCTTATAATTGTTTCTGTGTTTTTCTAAAGAAACCAAAACTCCAGAATTCTCAAAAATGTCAGTACACCGTCCAATTCCGGAGTCTTCTTAGACGGCTGAGCATCTCCCAGCTTCCTGTTCTCCCCACCCAGTGAGGGTCTGTGGAGCTGAGCTCAGCTTTCCAGTCTCATCCACTTGTATCTCTTGCACGGAATTAGATTTGGGAGCCTAATGATTAATCAGTATTTCGGTTTGTATGTAACTTTTTAACTACTATGGATTATCAAGAACTTGACAAGCAAATACAAAAGAGTGTTGGAGAAATCTCCTGGCAGTTCAGGGGTAGCCCTAGACTCCACGCACAGTCTTCTGAGGTCTGAGATGATCTGTATGTCTTCCCAGTTCCCTGTAGCCACAGCTCAGGTGACATCAGCCAGGCTCCCTCCACGGACTGCCCTTCCACACCACCACATCTGTAAGTCAGTGGGCACTTTCTGTTCTCCTAAAGCTTAGCAGAATGACTCTTCATGATAACAAACACGACATTTTGCTTACCGAGCCTCTGAGAGCAACTTGAGATCAGAGTATGCTCAGGCACGATGCTCCCTGAGATCCACTCACCTTGAACACACTGGGAACCTGAAGCTTTGGCGATGGGACACCAATCAGAAAGTCAAGGATCACCATAGTGAAGATCGTGAGGAATACAGCGAAGTCACTCACCATGGAGCGGACCTGGTGTGATGAACAATCGGAGCAGGTAAACACAGTACAGGAAGTTAACACCCGGACTAACATGAAAATATTTAAACAAGACTATTTTAGAATACGCAACGTAATGCCCACATTAAAAGGCTATACTATGGAAAACCAAACCTCTGACAGAGTTTAACCTAGTCAAGACCAGTCTCTGAAGAGTGCAGTGAGGGTACCCAGGCCCAGGTTCAGATTTCTGGGACCAGCCAAGGTTTACTGTGTGAGCCCAAACCTCTGCAGCAGCATGTTCAAGTCCTCCCACAACAGCATCCACATGCGCCTCAGCTGACACACCTAGGATCCACTCGAGCCTAAGCTGACATTCAAAACACGCCCAGAACCTGACCACATTCCCACACCCAGCACATCACTGGCATCTCTCACTGGGTTAACTACTTCACCTTTGCCCTCCAGTGCTCCTGAAACATGGGCTGGGCTGCCCGAGTAAGAGTTAGAAGTAAAGGGGAGGGGGTGGAGAGGAACCCTGTGATGGGGGACAGGGAAAGGGTGGCATCTGGGATATAACTACATGAATAAATTAAAATTAAAAACCCTAGCTGAATCACATCCTCCTCTACCAAACACGAGAAGTCTCCTTGTTCAATGAGACCTGCTGGTGACTGCTCCAGCCACACGGCTCCCTCCCCCTGGTGTCTGTGAAGTCAGCTCTGCCCACTCCCACCACAGCCTCCACACCTGCCAGGAACCCCTCGAGAACGAATCACAAGTGGGCACCATGACACCCAGACTTTTTATCTGGGCTCATTCTTTTAACCATCACAGCCACGTTTGCAAGGCAAGCACTTCACTGATGAAACAAAGGATCTCCCAGAGAGCTAATAAGTTTTGCTTAATTTTAAGCTTCAACTTTAAGCCTTGCTGTAAATTACACCCTGTGAGCACAGACTCGCTCTGCACTAGAGAGGACCTTCACAGAGCCTTCTGTGTCCTTTCCCTGTGTGACTGTCGAAACACTTTAAAGACACTCACCGACTTTGTTTCACTGTGGCTTGGTCAAGGATCTTTATCTGAGACTCCTCTGTGTCAGACAGTCTCCCCAGCACTGCTGACACCCCATTACAGACTACTTAAAATTCACCATCGCCCCCCAGCACTTCTTTCCTGCTTCATTTTTTCAATAGTGTTTATTTTCTTTGTGTGTGTGTATGGTGCATGTGTATGAATGTGGTGTGTGTACATTTATGTATGTGTGTACATGCACATGGCGTGTGCGCATACAGGCATGCAAGCATGTGCGTGTTTCTATCCCAAGAGGCCTGCCCCACATTAGAGCTTAGGGTGCTCTAATAAAAGACAGGGCCTGACACCTGCGGTGATCTCAGCTTCCCATAGATGGCAACACACACACACGTGTGCATGCACACGCAGCATCATTTTGCTTTGATGCCTAAGGTTTGCAGTCCACTCTCCGTGGTTTTCATCATCCCTGACTGTCCCATGCATTCCCTGAAGCTCCATACCCATATGCCAGGAAATGACTCTGAGCATCCTGGAACGCCAAGGTCCCTCCTCTGCTGTGAGTCCCTGACTCCCTGGCTGATGATACCAACTGCCTGTTCCTGTACCTTCCCTTCATATCCACTGGAGGAGGTTTTTGAATTAGTTTTAAAGTATTTACTTATTTTCCCTGTGTACATGTGCACATACCATGACACACAAGACAGGACAACCTGAGGAAGTTGTTTTCTCTCCACCGTGTGGGTCCCAGGGACTGAACTCAGGCCATCAGGCTTGGCAGCAAGTGTCTTCACCCACTGAGCTCTCTCACTGGCCCTGTAGATATCTTTGTGAGCATCTAGCAGCCACTTACTTGATAGCTATTTGCCCCGTTAGCTAATATGCTCAACTACTCTGCAGAGCCCCCACCCGTACCTTCATGCACTCTGGTACTCACTCGAATGTAGCTGGATGAGAAACCTCACAGAAGCAACAGCCACACAGCTGCTCAGACTCAGGCTCTACCTCTGCTCTGCCTGAGCAGGCCTTTGCTCTTGACATAAACGGTGCATCTTGAGGCTTCAGATGGGCAAGGAGGGAATCCAAGCCAAGGCAGGCCAGCTGCTGCAGCCCGTGCAGCCAGGGAGTTCATAAACTACGGTAGGAACCATGGGTGGGGAAGGGCTTTTGGGTCCTTCAGACTGTGCAAGATAATCTCTCCAACTGACTCTTTTCAACATGCCTGCTCTAGCCTTACGTCCCAAGTGTCTGGGAATCCGAGACATGAAACTTAGCACTGTTCTGGAAAGCAGACATTACCTCTGGAGAACTTTCCTCCACCTTAACTTACCTGGCCCCTTTAAACCACAAAGGTTTAAAGCATCCTCCTTCCATACCACTGAGCTGTGGAAGAGGCTGCTAAGTGCCAGAAAAGCCTGCCACGGTGTCCACAGCAGCATGGGGCAAAAAAAGGATTCTGATGGCCAGCTGAACAAAACAGAAGTAACATATAAGATGCTACCTACCCTGGTCGGGAAGTAGCGGCTTGTTTTAAATGTCTTTAAGGTGCTTGAGACAATGAAGGTGGCAAAGAACAGAATACAGGACCAAAAGAGCACATCAGGCGTGTAGGGTCCGTGGTGACCACAGGCAGATCCCATGAATTCCCCGTGCATCTCCTGGCATTCCTGGAGCAACAAGCATTCTGGGTAACAAGAGTCAGACACACAAAACAACCAGCTGCTGCCCTCTGAGTTCACCACACACTGCCATCCCATGGTTGCTGGGGAGCACGGGCCCCACATTATCCACTTGACCACCACACAGGCTGTGGCCCTCACTAGGAGGTCCCTGTCAAGAAGACTGTGTGGTCCTAACCAAGACACTTGGACATGAAGTTAGAACTGTCTTCCTAGGCTCTGGAAAGAACTTAGAAGTTGCTATCATTTTTATAGAGAGAACCTTAAAACTCGAATATTTGAATATCTGACAGAAATGTGCATCAGCTAATTGCTCCCACCAAGGATGCTACAGAGATCAATAAATAAAATGTAGCAATTTTCACATGAAAACAGCAAGGAATCTATAATTATTTCAAGATGACTTAGCAGAGTTAACCAGTAACAGGCCCACACATGGTTACTGGTCATATGATCAAAATAGCCCATTTTTAGACCCCCAGACAGGTCTCGACATATAGCCCTGGATGGCCTCAAACTTACAATGTGTCTAACCTTGGTCTCCCATGTGCTAGGATTACAGGTGAGCCACTACATCCACTTAAGCTTAGATGCCAAGGTCCAGCAGAGCGCTGCCCCGCCTCTACCCAAAGTCCTGAGATGGGGTGCTCACCACAGGGCCTCTAGCCATGCCCAAACTTACACTGACAGTCAGGTTTGCCCAGTTCACTTCTGCAGTTAGGATGTTGTGGTCCTTCCAGTACTGTAATGTGTGGTTGTTTGGATTCTCCGGGAGCGCGCACCTGCAGCTAGGGAAAGGCAGGTCCTAAGGGCTGAGACACAGTCGGCACCTCAGCTGCACCGTCAGCTCACAGCCACTCCCACGCTTGCTTCACCCATACATTTAGTAGTCACGCCTTTCATAACAGAATTGAGTTTCAGCTCTCAAGAGAGGGAAGCCTCAAATCACACCTAGTGTTTAAAGAATCCACCCAGGGCTGGAAGGTGGCTCAGTGTGCCATATAAGCATGAAAACCCAAGTCTAAGTCTCCGGATGCTTAGGGACACTGTGGCCATCGTAAGACATCACGCCTCTGATGAAGAGCGAGCTGGAGACAGAGTCCTTGGAACCTCTCAGGTCAGCTAGCTGGGGACATACATATCAAACAACTGTGAGACTCTGTGCCAAACAAGATGACAAAGACTGTCTTAGTCAGGGTTTTACTGGCTAGTTTTGTGTGTCAACTTGACACAGGCTGAAGTTATCACAGAGAAGTGAGCTTCAGTTGGGGAAATGCCTCCATGAAATCCAGCTGTGAGGCATTTTCTCAATTAGTGATCAAAAGAGTAGTGCCATCCCTGGGCTGGAAGTCTTGGGTTCTATAAGAGAGCAGGCTGAGCAAGCCAGGAGAAGCAAGCAAGCCAGCAAGGAACATCTCTCCATGGCCTCTGAATCAGCTCCTGCTTCCTGACCTGCTTGAGTTCCAGTCCTGACTTCCTCTGGTAATAAACAGCCATGTAGATGTAAGCTAAATAAACCCTTTCCTCCCCAACTTGCTTCTTGGTCATGATGTTTGTGCAGGAATAGAAACCCTGACTAAGACAAAGACCAATGCCTGAGGTCATCCAAGGTCATCCCCTAACCTCTACAAATAAGCTGTGACATGTACACTCCTATTTCCATGCACATATGCACACATGCATACACACACACATAAATATATATATATATATATATATATATATATATATATATATATATATATATATATGCATCCAAAAAATCCATTCCATAAAATATACCAATTATTCTGATCTGATCATTATATATTATATGCATGTGTGGAAATATCACATTTGTACTCCATAAATATCTGCTAATTAAAAGATAAGCCTAGCATGCTGCTTTGCACCTGGAGTCCCAGCTACTTGGGAGACAAAAGCAGAAGCATCATTTGAATTCAGGAGTTTGAAGCCAGCTTAAACAACGTACTCGTCTCAAAAACATCAAATAAGAAGGCTGAGATGACTCAGTTAAAATGCCTATGTTCAGGCACGCCTCAGAGCCATGTAAAAATGCCACTTGTGGATGAGGCCTACTGACAAGCCAGAAATGAGGTTAAGACAGGATTCCTGGGGTCAAGGAGGTGGAACTCGTAGGACTTCTATGATGACAAAACTATGCTTTAAGACATTATCATAAGGGCCAGTGAGATGGCTCACGGGATAAAGCCATTTGCCACAAAGCTTGATGACCCGAGTTCATTCCCTAGGACCACATGACAAAAGAAGAGAACTAATAATTCCTCTCAAGTTGTCCTTTGACCTACAAACAGTGGCCACTGAGTACATGTACACACACGTGTATATATATATAGGTACATGCACGTGTACACACATACACACACATACACAACTAAAGCATTAAGAAAAAATTTTTCCTGGTCATGTGCTAACCTTTACTGTTTTGGGGTTTTTGTTTTTGTTTTTTTTTTGGGGGGGGGGTGACAGGGATGTAAAAGGGGTAAGCCTTTAAAAAAAAAAAGCAAGTTTTTTTGTGATTATTTCTTCTTTCCCTTTCTTCCTTCCAAGCCCTCTACATCCTCTCCTTCACACACACACCAGAAGAGAAGGATGGCCAGCGTGGTGGCGATACAAGGAAAAATAATTGGGATGAACAGTACCAAGATACACGGTATACTTAAATCCATGTAGCACACTGCCAAATACAGAGCAGTGTAAACTGCTTGATTCCCAAGCATTAGGAAAGAGAGAGCTCCTGACCCTAAGTAAGTAAAATGAAAGGCAGGAGAAGCAGGAAACAAACACGCTTACTAATAGAGGCTCAGGTGGTCCAGCTGGCTGTGCATGTGGACAGGGTAGGTCTCGGCCAGGTGAATCAGCTTTTCTATGGCTTCATAGATGAAAATAATACAAATCAGGGAGGCAAACGCTTCCTCGGTGAAGCGGGTAATGTAGCAGACGAGGGAGCTGGCGTCTGTCGCCACCAGGACGATGCACAGGAAGGCAGTCCACAGCCCAATGCAAGCACGCAGGGAGAGGTACGAAAGGGCGTAGTCCCTGAAAAACACCACCACAGCTCGGCTCATCAAGAAGCTTGGAGACAACAGGACAGTGTGGGCAATCAATCCCAGCTTATCCACTCCAGCACTGAGACCTGGAGTGTGTTGTCCCTGAGACGGCACACGCCGAACTCCCCAGTAAGCCCAGGAACATGTTCAAGATCCTCACAGGGTGTGTGCAGGGTAAAGATACAGAAAACAGAGGAGGAGGAGAACATTGCCTGTGCAGCATTTCCAACATTACTGCCCAGTGTGGTCACGCCTGGTCCAGCAGCGAGGAAATGGGGTCAACTCTAGTCCTTTGGGCTTCTGCTTCCAATACAAATGGGAAAGGATCTTGAAAGAAAACTTTGAAATTAGAGCATTGCTAGGCCCCACCACCATCCACAGACAGAATACAGAGGTGAGAAAGTAGAGCCAACTTTAAATCGCCCTAAAATGTAAAACAAAGGGAATCTGCAACCGTTAAACATACTTTTCGAAAAAATTAAAGTCAGGGCTGGAGAGATGGCTCAGCGGTTAAAAGCACTGACTGCTCTTCCAGAGGTCCTGAGTTCAATTCCCAGCAACCACATGGTAGCTCACATCTGTAATGGGATCTGATGCCCTCTTCTGGTGTGTCTGAAGACAGCTACAGTGTACTCACATACATAAAATAAATAAATCTAAAAAATAAAATAAAAAGCCAGCCCGGTTGGTGGTGCCTGCCTCTAATCCCAGCACTCAGGAGGCAGAGGCAGGGGGATCTCTGTGACTTTGAGGCCACCTACAGAGTGAGTTCCAAGATAGCCCAGGTTACACAGAGAAAACTCCTGTCTAAAGAAAAAGAAAGGAGAAAGAGAGGGAGAGAAGAGAAGAGAAGAGAAGAGAAGAGAAGAGAAGAGAAGAGAAG